>JAHPZR010030382.1:0-20000 GCA_019787425.1 Platygyra sinensis | reverse complement strand
GTCATAAAAATGGCCAGGAATTAAAACATAATTACTTAATAATTAATATACTGTAGAGGATATAACAGAGAGGCAGGTACGATATATGAATGTTATTTTTTAGCTTGTAAAAACAATGATGTTTTTATGATAAGCAAAGCAAGTGAATAAATAATTAGGGTTCTTTGTGCGCTGCTTAAAGGGGCACTGTCACGAAAATTTTGCTGTTTTAGGTCAATTCTGTGCTAAATTCACTGCTTTAGGGCTTCAGTCATAAACAAAAAGCTTCTGTAAAGCTACGGCGAGGATATCAAATGAATTTTATCAGAGAGGGCTAACCATAACAAATTTCTTGAGGATTTCTGGAACTCGTGGCATCAAAACTTGAAAAAATTGGCCAATTTTTTCAAATTCCAATCCATTTCCATCCATGCCATCCGTAGCGACAGGTGACAGGAAACAGTTTCAGTACCTTCAAATAGTCTTAAATAACAAAACCAGATCATTAGTTTTGGAATTCAAATGACGTGAAGGCACTTTCTAGCTTTTTGTAAAGTTGCCAAATAGCATGACAATGCCCCTTTAAAAGAGAACCTCAGTAAACTATATATAATAATTACAAGTAAAGCTAACAAACTGAAGGATCCAAGATTGCTGTCATCATTTTGTTAGCGAATGGGACTTTGGGCGTGATGCCCAACAAGTTTCCCAAGCAAAAAAGGTCTCTGATCAGTCCCTTGGCTGGGATGAAACAAGCTGCGTAAGGCTAGCCATGAAATTATTACAAGTAAGTGTCAACTTTATAATCCAAAAATGACAATTTGTTTTGTCCATTTCTGTCTTGGTAGGCATGTGCAAACCTTTGAACCTAAAAATGATGATTTACCAAGCAATGTGCAAGAAAATCTTCGACTAAATTAGCATGTAGTCTACGCGAACCGTCTAAGTAACGCAATTATTTTTTGTAACACCCTACTGGAGGGAGGCTAATTTCACATCTACCTAACTGCTCAGCCACAAAATGCTGTTCCAAGAATTTTTGCTTTACCTACCTGTCCAATGCTCAAACGCAAAAATAAGCATAATCTCAGGGAACAAACTAAGCAAAATACATACATGTTTACTCAGGCCCAGTCTACACATATACCGATATTTTTGAATCCGCAACTTTTTTTTCCGGATACCGCTTCTGTCCACACACATCTGGCAAATTCGATAGGGAATTTGGATATTTCTAAATCCACTTTCAGAAAAAAAAAATAAAAAAATCTGCAACGAATCCGATAACTTGAGGGCAGACGAATCCAGATACCGTAAACACCGGCGTTTAAGATGCACTCGCAGATAAGCCGTACCCCAAGTTTGGGAACTCAGATTTTGGAAAAAAAATTTGAAAAGAAATTAAAATAAATCGAAAGTGGAGTCTTAAGAAAGATGTCAGTTACGTACATTCATTGTTTCCTCTGAAAGTTTCTAATTGAATGGGCCAACCCGCGCATTAACTAACTAACATTTAAACAGAGAATACTAAAACTCTTACCTATAATTTAAGCTCTGTAATGGTATGAAAATCCGACTTACACATAAATTTGATCTTTCTCTGGACCAGGTATTTTTAATCACTATTTTTCATTATGTCGACCATTTCTCAATAGAATTTACATACAACAACATGAACGCTTCGGTTTCAGTTTGTTCGTTCGTAGCTTAGTAACCAGGCAATTGATCAGAAGTTGGGAGTACTGGGAACGATGCAGTTTACCACATGTATTTTCGCTCGCTGGTTGAGGGATTGATTTCTCAGATTTCTGTCAAAGTGAGCAGCCACATCGGCAGCAGTGTAAACAGCTTTCTGGTGGAAAGAGATTCCCTGCCGAGTGACATTCAGCTGCTCAAGAAAGGCAACGTTAAACCGGTTAATATGAACAAAAACGGCTCTTTTAGCCATAGGAGCCACCAAACTTGCGAAAGCAAACGTACTGTGGTATAGTCTTGTGGAGTTCTTATCATTTTGCTACACAGGTCTATTGAGATTGTAAAATTTTTGCTGAAAAGTGTTAATTTATGCAAATTTATGGCATGGTCTTCAGATGTTCTCGCAGATAAGCCGCATCCCCGATTTGTTACTTAAATTTTGAGCAAAAAGGTGCGGCTTATACGCTGGTGTTCACAGTATTTTTCAAAGCCAGTGACGCAGCAAAATCGTGTCTAGTCTCTTACCGAACAATAAATCATTGAAAACAGCACAACAGCAGCAATAGAGTAGATTTCCTGCCACTACCACGTGCTTTATGGTGCGTGCTCTGCAGACATTAAATTGCTCTCTAGGAGCCCCGGGTGCTAGAATGAGTCTGGATACCAAAGGCGAATTCAATTTGAATACACTAATAATGTGTGTACAGGGAAATTTTTTAATCTGGAAAGAAAACGTCGCAGATTCAAAAATATCCAGATGTGTGGATGGGGCCTCAATATTTCCTCTTGAAATATTATGCATATACCATGAATTATCCAACAGTTTCTATTCAACAATGAATGTTGAAAATATAATTAAAAATTAAACGAAATTATACACCAACTAGCAACTTTC
The DNA here is from genome assembly GCA_019787425.1 of Platygyra sinensis. Classification (NCBI taxonomy): domain Eukaryota; kingdom Metazoa; phylum Cnidaria; class Anthozoa; order Scleractinia; family Merulinidae; genus Platygyra; species Platygyra sinensis. The sequence continues at coordinate 17,431 of JAHPZR010030382.1, read as the reverse complement.
TCCATTTGCTGAAAGATATTTCATAGCATTGAAATTATGAGACAACAGTCAAAAATAAGCTTCACCTGAGATCATATTGATCATCAAGTAGAATAAATTCAATTTAAAAGTAAAAACATATCTGTTAACTCAATGAGCTGATCAACCTGTTGGGTTGCATTCGAATTATTCAGTTATTTGATATTTATGTTATATTTCACACATGTGCATTTTTTAAACTTACCTTTGAGCTAGTTTCTTTCTGTGCCGTCAACATTTGACCGGTGAACAATGTCCTAGTTACGTACACTCAGACTCTTGTGAAATCTTAGTTTTATACATGTATCTTGCACTAGCTACGTGCCTAACAATTCGTCTGTTATGTATGTTCGGTTTTTCCGAGAAGTTCCGGAATTTATTTAGATTTCGTAAGACACTTACCCTCCAAGATGATCCGAACCAGGTATGCGATCTTGCACGATGCATCTTATTTACGGTTGTGGTTTTGAAACGATCGCAGCTAGAACTAATCCCTCGAGATTTTTGAAGCGGCCCGCGAAGATAATGAATTCCTTTACACTTGAAATGCACATTAAAACCTTAGCTCAAACGGAAGACTCCACTGTACTTGGTTCAGTTATGAATGGCAAAGAAGTCTCAAGCGATTTTTGCCTTAAACACGGCAGGAATGTTCAAACACCACTGCTCTTTATATTCTTTCTACGATATTAGCGACCTGTTGCTTAAACAAGCTGCAAGGGCCAACATAATTTTTGACAAGTCGTTTATAATCTCCAAACGCTGCCCTTAAAATTATCCGCCAGCTAAATTTAAACTCACCTCTCTTAGCCACACAAGCATTCTCTCCACATCCCAGTCGTACAAACACGCTTCAGATAAGGTAGACATCTTTTCCACAAAGTGTTATCGTTCCGAAAACTCAGAACACATCACAGTGCATCACAATTTCTCCTTCCGGGTGCTTCTTGATCACGTGATTCAGTATGCACGTGACGTATTGGCGAACATTCCTGGAATTCGCGCTTCAATTGTCCATTGTCCTATCCTACCCGCTCAAAACCGAAATATTCTTGACGATCTCTTCATATTTTAAAGATTTCCTATAAAATATAGTTTTCTTACGTGACCCAGTGAGAGCGTTGACAAAAGTGCGTTAAATCGGATTAACAAACCTTTCCGTGACTATCACGAGTCCGGTTAAATTAATTGTTACTTTATTTCCATCCTAATCTCTTTCTTTCACAAAAACGAAACGCAATCTTTCGATTTCTTCTGTAAAAATATAGATTTAAAAATATAGGTGTTCGTTGTTTCTATTTTAATTATGGTCAGGATCGGGAAGACTTCTTTTCTTGGTGAAAAATTTCGATTATGTTACATCGGTGGGCGTGGTTGGCTGGTTGATTGCGAATATTGACAATATGATCATAATTGCTCATCTAGTGTCCCAGCTGACGTCATTCGTTTAGCTTTTAAAGGCGCTTTCAAGAAGTTAATTGGCACTTAAACAAACAAACAACGATAATTAATGAAGCGTTTTCAAAGTTAGTGACAGTTTAAGTTTTGATGTTTTTGTCCACGGGAAATTTTCATCTACAACGAAATTAAGTTGCAATCGGTTACCAATGTGAAAAGAGCAGAGGGGAAAGTATTCTTGGTCAATACACGTGTGAATGAATTTTTACGTGATTTTAGATTGGGCTGATTTAAAGTTAGTAATATAGATAATGAAATTGTAATTAATAAAAATCGTTACTGACCTTTTTTTAGATAAAAAAATCTGAGCAAGGATTAAGAATAGAACAGACCTCAACACTCTCCTTTCAAACGAGCAATCCCGGGGGGGACTTCCATATAAAATGGACGGGGGTACTGCTCGGAAATTTTGCAAAGAACACCTAAGAGGATCCAAGAGCCTCTTTTGTGGGTGTGGCTTGAAATGTTTTCCACCCTTATAAGTGAGGTACCTATTCTAAAACAACCAGCAGCGACACATTAACTGACAATGACTTTTTTGGGGCTCATTACTCTAAAAGATAACGTACGCGAAAACTCCCGCTATGGACTTTTTAAGGCTGAACATCTTAAGAGATACCAAAACTGCCTTTTTAACCCATAAAAGGTACGGCGATCCCGTCCTTGTGATATGGTAGACCACACCCCCCCCCCGCCCCCCCCCCCCCCTTTCCCCACCACCGCCAACCAATACGCGGGCGAGTGTAAATTTATGGTGCCCAGTCCCCAATCAGCTTAACTTATAGTCGTCATAACTTTTTTGCGTTGTTGAGAACTAAACTTGCTGAAATGTTTCTTCCAGCAACGCTTCAAATACTTGCAATTGCCTTTAAAATGAGGTATTACTCGTAATGGTTCATTGCTAAATAACTAAACAAGTAACTTCAAATCTTCCCAGCAAGACGGCTTATTGAATGAAATCTTATCACCATACAAACTGAGCGTCATGTGACAAGCTACAAGATGATCTTGAGAGAACGTAATTCTGAATAGTGCCCGAGATACCTCACTTCCAAGTGAACAGGCCGGCTCCTGCATCTACATCTTGACTGACTGTCATCAGTACAAAAGTTGATAAGTTTTTTTTTTTTTATTGGTGCAATGGCTGCCATGTGACGAATGTATGAGTACATGAAGCTTTATCTGTCGAACAAATACCAATCCTGTCGGCTTAAACGACCAATGTTCAGCGCATGATGGTAAGCTGCTAATATACGGCACGCAATTAACATGAAAAACCTTTCCGCAGAAGTTAAAAACGTTTTAATACAAGTTTAAAGGACCAAAAATCATGATGTAAGCTTACGGAAGAAATCATCATCGTCTGTGCACATATTACATGCTTCTGTTTTAATACGATTCCTTCTTAATTTATTTTCATAATCTATCAAATTCTTGGGAACCAAATATAGCACCTTAAAATTGGAATCCATAATTGGAAAAGAGGAACTCCCAATTTTAACCCTCCCCTCCGCCAAAGTTCTGGCTTGACGGTGGAAACAAGTAACGATTTGTGAGATTTGTTAGCTTTAGGATAGATTTGCCTTTTTTGGCTTACTTACCTACATGAAGCGACAGTTACAAAAGAAATGGTCTGTAGAGAAATAAACTCCAACTCAACTCCGATATCACCTTTTTCGCAGAATGAACAATATCAACCAATATCTTATAATCTACCTTACCCGTGAAGATTGGTTTTGAAAGTTCAGTCGCTGAGACCGGTAGTCGGTTTAGAAGAACTAGGCCATGCACGGAAGATACTGCTGCGTGACAGAAGAGAAACGAAATTACAAAGAGAAAGAAGAAAACATACCATAGCGAGGCAGAGTTTTATCCTTTGGCTTTGAGAATGTTTGGAGACTTTCGTCTTATAGTTCTTGTCCGTCTTGGCGCTATTATTTAATGCACTTGTCATGACAGGACACTCTTTGAGGGCAATGACGTCATTGGCGGATATCAGGGGAAGCGCCTCCTTTTTCCTGAAAATAAAGTAAGAAAGTGTTCCCTTACATTCACCTCCCCGACCCCCCTCCGCCCCCCCCCCCCCCTTCCCCCATCTCAGTGTGAGAAAGAAATAGTCCGCGATCTTCACTTCGTTTTGAGACCGTTGAGGAGCTTTGTATACCCTGGGTACCAGAGGTTTTTTCTCGCGCGACGGAAGAAAAACCTCTGGCACCCAGGGTAAGCTTTGTATAAATCACTGGACGATTGCACTGAAGCTGCTTCCGGTTTACGCTCAAGATATCTTCTGTGCTTTTCAATTTTGAGGGAGCTGAGTGATCTAGTGGCTATAATCTCAGCAATCATGCTTATACATATACCAACACAGCTTATATTCTGCCGCGTGAGAGCTGCAGCGCGCGGTCATTTTGTGACACAGAAACTTGGACCTTAACCACAAGTCCCTGTGCAGCAGGTCAACCGAGGCTTGAGAAGGGGGCTACAGTAACTTCCTGTCGCCTTTCATCTGTATAAGTCAACTTTTAAGCAATTGACTTTGTACTTCCACTCGATTCATAGCGATATAGAACACGTGTATATGAAAATGGTCCGAAATACAGCTAAAACTAGTTGTAATGGCAGATTAAAGAGTGCATTCTAGTATTGGTAGGTTTAATTGGTATGTTAAAAAAGCAAAAGTTCTAGGAACAGCTTTTTGTGCCTGAGTTGTTAGGTAGGCGTAAAATTGGCCTCCCTCCAGCAGGAGCGAAAACAAATGAATTGATCGCAAAGCACGTGCATACGTAGCCTCTTCCAGGCATTCAGTTAGTTGGGGCCGGAGTAGCCGCGGACTTTTTAATTTTTCGCACGCTGTTTTCCACACAACGCCCCAACTATCTGAACACCTTAAAGGGGCAAGTGCATACGAGAGGGCTTGCTTTCGTTTATACATGTATTAAGTAATATTATTGCGACCGGTCGGTAAAAAAACACGGACTGCAGTCGGTAGGCCGTAAACATGAATCCGCGTTTTATAGCTAGGTCTTCGTTTCATACCCAGTCCGTAGTCCACAGGTTCCAGTCAATATTTTATACTGACCGTGTAAATCGACACAAACGATGCCTGTTCCGTCGATACGCGAGACGACGTGCGTTTATCACCAAAATAAGGACAATTATTCTGTTTACGAACAGGGTAACAGCTACAGGGTATTTTCACTTCCGAAACAATAAGACGGAGAACATGTTGGTCAGTGTACCAAGGCAATCCTGTGGAGGTTGAACTCCTTTCCTATGTAAACAGTTTCGCTGGCCCGGGTTTTGTGTTAAATAATTTGCGCGTAGAAATCAAGGCCCGTAAAGTGAAACTACACATCTCCTTCTTTGATTTATTCCTCAGAAAGCAGCGTTGGTTTGTCGAAGAGAAGAGGGTACGCAACACGCAGCTAAACTACAGCTTTCTGTTTGCAAATAAGTCATGCACATGTCGTGAAGACATGTCTGCAAGGTTTTGAAATTCCATTAACACTGACTTTGAACTTAAAATAAACAACTTATCCGCTCTTACAGCCCACAGTAAACTGCCTCGGCACTCGAAAGTCCGCAATATTGCACAACACTCGAAAGAAAGCACATGGACGAACATGGAGATGACGTCATTCGCCCCTTTTTTGGGAGGGAGGAATTGGTGTCCATAGAAAGATACACACACAAACTCTTGAATTTTTCCGCATTACCGAACTAGAATTACGTTATCTCGAACGCAATAAAAAGAAGAGGGATATGGACATCAGTTTTAATCAGCCATAGAAGAGAAGGATCTAAATGAAGCCCGTACTCTACGGCAATAAATACCACAGTGACGAAATCGAAATTCTCAAATCACTTTTCAAGTGAAAACAGTCGATACTGGACACGCCACTGATACCTCTTTCATGGTGAGTGCGGGCATCAGGAGTTTTATAACATCTACACACTAGAAGTTAAAGAGATTTCAGTCTGTCCGCTGGAGGATCGATCAGTTCAATTCTGTTTAACGCCCATTTTTTGTCATCAGAAAAAAGTTAAAAAATTGCATGAGAGTACTTCCAAGATGATCTTGAATTTCCCGGAAAAAAGGTGAAGCATGGCAATATTTTGACACAGCTGCAGACAATATTATTTTCTGGACATATTACATTCTTTCTTGCGCAAACTGCATGGCTGCAATTTGCGCCTAAATATATAAGCAGTCTGGCAAAGTCCTCCACAAAGTGTTGTAAAGCGCATTAGATAATTGCGTCATGGTAATGCGCTATAGAAATTCACAAAATTTATTTTATTTATTTATTTTATTTATTTTCTTCCTTTAACAAGATTGAGCGGGTAAGAGATTTCGTGCAGTCGTATTTGTGTTAGAACATTGGTCCACTATTCTGTGGCCTCCCACGCAGAAGTTCTTTGGACTCGTCAAAGAGCTTCCTTGTAGGAGACTAACTATTCTGTGTCACTTCTGCTTTAAAAATGCGTTATGTAAGCGATGCAGCAGAAAACAAAGCAAATCAGGTTAGGACGAATGGACAAGAACTAATCCAGGAAGCCATTCCGACATGAATGCATGGCATACCGTAACACAAATATAAAGCCTCGGCCAAATCGCAATATTTCAACGCAACATTGAGATCAACTTGTTGTGCGCGTTAGGCCCGCACCCCGTGTTCCGAGATGTTGGGTGTTTTTGTGTCAAGTTTGCCGGACTTCGACATTTTCAGACGGCTTGAGCCAGCAACACCCAACATGTTGCAAAACGTCGTAACTGGGTGGTCAGACGAGCCCAGCAATATTGCGATATGTTGCGTTGAAATATCACGATTATTTGGCCATGGCTTAAGATCTCCAGTATATCACTAAAAAAATGTTCTACATCACTTGTTCAAACGTTCAGATTTGTAGGCAGGGCTTCCCATTCACCTTAGCCTGCGAACAGGCTCCCGGAGAGGACGAAAAATAAAATTTGGTGAACGCGAAACGGAAAAATGAGCGAAGTGATCGGGGCGGGCTATTTCACCCTTATTTTAACACTCACTTTTTTTATAATAAGACATACAGGAACACCGTTAACGAACGAGGGATCACGACTGGAAATAGGGTTGCAAGAAACTCTGCAACTTTTCGTTTTATTCTAACAAACCAGAAACCCTCTTTTTTTTCCTTTGTCAATGGACGCGCATAACTTCCTGCTGTTACATAATAGGTCCCTAATTATAAACCCGCACGGTTAAATGTGATACTAAATGAGGCAAACAGGTCAAGCCCAAATAAGGTACTTGGTGGAACGATCACAAAGTGAAAGCGGGATGCGGCTAGTGCGTATTGTGCGAGTGAAGTCTGTATTAAATACTGGAAATACTGTGCAGGCGGTCCATAACATTACGAAGCAAACCACGATAACACGCGTCTAACACGATAGTCAAAAACGTTTTTATTCTGGCTTTGCCGATTAAAAAAGTGCGCCCGGATACGTTTGACCGCCTGAAAATATTTACATAATTTATGCAATTAATATCTGCGAAGCGGTTATACATGTTTACGTCGGCAGTTCGTATTGAAAGGAATTCGAGTGCTCGGAAAACCAATCAGAATGGTTCTTTTGCTTAGCTTTAGGGAGTCATGCCCAAATGAACCTTGTTTTCAGCTTCAAAACAATCTCCAGTCCTCTAGCGCTAGTCCGCGCCAGTCGCAAGAGTGAAATCGTGTTAAGCATGTTTTAGAGGAGAAGCACTGCTATACTTTAAGCTACTTGTACGTGTTAGCTGCTGTATAGTTGCTGGCCGCCCGCTTCCGGACGATCACTTGATCTCTCAAACCGATTATATATATATAGATATATATTTGTGCAGTGTAATGGCTGTAATACCGATGGGAAATATCTTTCCTTTCATGTAAAGCTGTGGGTGAAAATTTATTTAATTTCTTTACAGTAAAAGAGAAAAATTTATTGATATCCATGATTCTGAAGTTGTTTATTCAGAAAACAATATAAAAAGGACAAAATCAGAATTTATTCTGTAGTAGAATACGTCAATTCGTAAGTCCTTTCACACCAGGAAAAGCGTCAGAGATTCCACTTGTCATCTGCGAGAAATATCCAATATACATCAACCATGGAATACATGAATACAGTGAACCACCGGACCACTTTTCCTCCTAGCGAACATTTTTTTTCAAAATACCAAAAGTTTTCAACTCAAATCGTTATATTTGGAACCTCTTGTAAGCCACCACCTCTCGTAAGCTACCACGACCCGCGACCACTTTTAGAGCTAGAAGTTTCGACATTTTCCTTTTGTTTTTGACCACTTAACAGATAATAGAGTGAAATTGGATAAAAGGGCGTTGTAAATTATTGCATTCCTGAGTAATACAAGAAACGGAAATTTCTCAATGACAGGTTACGGATTTTTTCTCGAAACTGACTTTTCACATGAACATGTGTCTCTGCAGTGTCCATACATGTATGCTAATAAGGCAAAATTTTGACCCAATATAGCGTAAGATCTTCTAAGCGGCAGCCTCCCATAAGCGATCACATAGTCTTGATATTTTGGGCGCTCGCTTACCGGGATGTTCAGCTGTAAGACATGAGTGTGTGTTTGCATTTCCGAAGTATACAAAACGTTACCTACTGTCAGAACAAAAATTGAACTAATTTTCCACTTAGCTAAGTTTGTAAATCAGAGTAAGTCATTTATTTATTGTTGTAATTTTTAACTCCTTTATTTAATGTTGTAATTTTTACTGTGTAATCACCTGCTTTCTATCCATAAGTTAACTCGTACGGGGAACTAACTACAAAACCCATCGGTTCACTTTACTCTCCAGCTCGCAACCTTACTAACTGACTACAGATACAATATTTATCTAAACGGTATTAAGAGTGTAAAAAAAATCAAATGTTAACACATATATGAGCCCATAAATAAATAAATAAATATAAATATTAAATATAACATTTTGTGATTTTAAAGCAAGCAGAACCTGCAGCTAAGGGGCAAAAGACAACCAGGAAATTATTCAATATATTGCTTTTTTGTTTGGGGAAACCACAGCGCAGCCAGTATTCATTTGTACCGTTAAGGCCATGTTAACGCACTCTGATAATCGCGCTACGTCTGCTAAAAGCTCAATAACGAGACTGCTTTTCATGCATATCTCCAAGTATACAAGTTTTTAAGTCCAGAAAGTGCCGTCGCATGGCATATCAACGTGATCATGAGCAAGTCACAAAAGTCGTTTAAAGTACTTATCACGCCTTATTAGGCGGCCAACTGCTATATTTTGAAACGTGCATGCTGTATTGTGGTTGTACTTATGTAGTCATGGTGATTAATTGAAACACGTGAGGGAGTTAACCGCCTTAGTGCCACGCGACACGCGCGATTAGGTTCAATTATAAGATAGTTTCTCGCCATATTTGCAATATTTTAGTCTTGCTTTTGCCGAAAAACGCGAAAGGGTCTTTAATCTTAGGTATGACATTCAAATAAACCACAAAATAACTTCGATGAACAAAAATCGTTAGCTTTGAGAGTTTTTGGTGAAAGAGAAAATTGATCGCCTTGGTGTGTTCGGTGATGGAAGTTACAATGCAATTAACCTTATCAATTTCAGTTCAAAAGCAACTGAGTGAGGCGTAATCTCTACAGATAAATCATGACCAATTAACCTATATGCTAGCTACATAAATAAACAAAGAAGACTTAAAACAAAAAGGGACCTGTTTAAGCACAATACTGGCAAAACGTGACAGTGATATTTGAAAGCATGCATATACAATGACGAATGGTTTAAAGCGGAACTTTGAAGTTCTGGAATACTGAAAACATGGCCATGAAAGAAAGCTAGAGGCCTCTAGCTTTCTCCCATGGCTCAGTACCGACATAACGTATTAGTTCCTCTCGTATGCGCAAGTGAAATCAGTACTGTATAAAAATGGAAATAATCTTGCTCTTTCACAAATTTAGTTTCTTCTCGGTTGTATCGAGTTAGTTCCATGGCACCACCACAACATTGCCGTAACAAATAGTCTAAAAAAACACTTGTTGCTATACTTAGACTACAGCGGGATGGAAAACCAACATATATGCGGGTGCATCTTTGTACTTCAAGTTGTGATTGGCATATTCAAATCAAACAAGCTGAGAACTAAGTGTTATAAACTGACACAACAATGATATTGATGAATCATTGCATACAAAGTGGTTTCAGTTTGTCAACTATAAAAGAGCTCATTTGCTGCAGTTTTTCGATAACATACACTGAAGAGCTGAAGGACATCATTATTACTGGAGATTTCACAGCAACAAAACTAACAATCTGCTTAACCATGAATACTTATCGGCTGTTGTTTTTGGTGAGTGCAAATGCTTTATGTTTGGAGTATTTTGTTTTGTTATTTTTTTTCATTTTTTAAAAGAGCTTTTCCTGAATAGTTTACATTAAAAATTTAAGTGATCAACTATTTTAAGGAAATGCTTTGTTCAAATTTAATCTGATTAGGTTTCACGATTTTTGGCATAACGTTGTGCAAAAAGTATTATTTCTAATTCATCTTAATTCAAATCGTTGGGGTATTTTTGCAAAACTTAAATCAGGATTAAAGAGATGGCACCAGTATTCATAAAACTGAGAGATACATCAGTTCTAAATATAAACCCTGCAAGGTTTCAATTTCGTTTCTCAAACCAGTTTTGTTTGATTTTACTCATTTGTGAAAAGTTTATCCGAATTTTTGAGTCATCAATAATATTTATTTCAAGCGCGTAAATAGGTTAAAGAATCCCGGCAAAAAAGGAGCAAATGTCCAAATGATCTGAATACTGAAAAAACTTCAAAAGTTCAGTTTATTTCCCTAATACGTTGAAACAACCATAAGGTAGGAACATATCGCTGACTCTTACGGTTAAGCCCCAAGCCAATTAAAAGGTGTAAATCAAAAAAGAAGGAAAATAACATATTCAGGTTCTCTGTTTGAAGATTTTTAGTTCAAACTAAACTTTATTTTTATTCGCAGTTCGATGAAAAACATGTGTTCTTTTTTAATTAACATTTCAAGAAAATTTTGGCGTTAAATGCGGTGGAACATTCTTTTTACAATCTTGTATTGGTTAGAAGATATTTGCCTTTGTAAATTTTCCGTGGAAAATGAGTCAGGAAAAACCGCAATCTTTGATTTTTGTATGATTTATACGTCATACGCCTACACATGTTTCACAGTTCACACAATGTTCCCTGTTGTCCTTCTTATTTGTGATTTCTGTTCCTTCTGCCTTGTTTCGCAGGTATTGGTATGCTTTACCTACGTTATACTCCACACAAAAAGCGAAGAAAACACTGAAGCTATAGAATCAGACATGGGCTTTGAAGGTGTGTTTAATCATGATAATTGCAAACGGAGTTTCATTGCCAACGGAAATTTCACGTTATTAGCTACTCTTCGCCCCACTTAGTTAATCAACCTGAGATACTGGACATGCGATGACCATCGACTTGTTAGGTTAAGCATACTGATAGTTTATTGTGCTAAGATAGAAAAACACCAAAGAGATAATAATACGCCATAAAGGAACAAGGATTGGCACGGAGATTTACACAGATTGCAAAGGACTACCTTGAAAAATTTAAGCTGAATTTTTCAAGATGGGCAAATCGTGATGTTACTCCTTTCAAAGACATGCCGATGGGTTAATATCATGAAATATCAGTTTTGAGATAAAATATACATGTGATATAATATGGATGTGAAGGCATGAATAATCGCCGCAGTCATGTACACAATGTAGCAGTTGTGAAAGCACGCCTGAAAAAAAAATTAAGTTAGAAAGGGGTTCCAGCCCATGACCTCTGCAGCGTATTGCAAAAAACGTCTTCTTTAATCAAGAAAATCTCAGGGTGCATTCCTCTGGAATGATCCAGATCAAAGTCAGTGATCCAAGATCACTGTTATAATGGTGCATCAGAGGAACTCGAGAACCCTTGTGGATTCATAAGCTGAATAACTTTGTGTTAGTTCCGTAATAAAGTGGTCCATTACTATGGCCTCCCGGCACACGATTGAAACAAGCGACGTATAGACTTTCACCACTTTATTCTTTTTATTTTCTAGGTGTGAACATCAGGGAAAAGAGACACAGTTCATATTTTTGTAGGGGCAGGCGCTTTAGCTATTTCAGCTATTGCAATTGCAGTAAGTGGATCATTTTTTAATGCTGCTGCTTAGAGGAGCTCACTCGGAATCCATAAAGCCTCAACCGCAATAGTTGCGTTAATTCCGGCAGAGGAAATTAACTTAACAAAGTTTGTTCACAGGAATCGGGTTTTCTGATTCCCACTTGTCATCTAATAGTATATTATACCGTCTTACTTAGTTGCACCATGTAGAAGACATATATCTTATTAACCAAGCGCGAGGGCCGTACTGGGAGAATATCGGCCCGAGGTCTTGACAGTATGGACCGAGCGCAGCGAGGTCCGTACAAAAAAGACCAAGGGCCGATATTCTCCCAGTACGGTCCCGAGCAAGCTTGGTTAATAAGAGATTTATTACACGACTGAAGAAAAACCCAAATGATAGACTGCAAAGACACCATAAACTTCAAGCGCGCAATTTTTATTTACGGCAAACTGAACGTTTACTCACGTCTGACGTTTCCAAAAAGAAGAAAAACAAAGTTGGAAGAAAACAAAAATAACATTTTATGTGGAGTAAATACTTTTAGAAAAAAAAGAAGTAAAACTACGAGAAATCTTCGTGCGGGATCATTCGGGACAGTGCCCGGTCCAATACTTAGAGAATATTGGACCGGCAACGGAGCAATCTGATTGGCTGATTTTAGTTATTGGCCCTCTGAACTAACGTAGTCGTGTAATAAATTGATATATGACAGCTCGCGCTGGCGTGAAATCTCAAGAGATCAGGAAAAAGGTGCATTCCATGTTACCGGGATAAACTCATTTAGCTGAAGAGAGTTTGCATTTAACTGAAGTTGAAAATCGTAGAAACATCAAAACCTTTTCGCTCCTGTAAGGCATCCCTCCATTAAAGTAATACAAATAACCCATTCAATTATTTTTGATTGCAAACAATACTCTTGTCGCTTACTATGAAAACCGAATATGTGCTACTTAGAAAACAATCTAAGATACATTTATCTTTGTATGTATTTAGAATATTACAAATACACACCCATTGGCCGCTTGATTTGTCTAAAGCTGAAAAAAGTGGATTGCCTGAACAACCGATTCTGCAAGAAAAAACAAGTGTGTTGCTTTGGTAAGTAGGAACTGATTCTGTAAAAAAAAAAACTCTCCCACTGTGCTTTGTTGTGCGATCTTTGCATTTATCGTCTTATGTGATCCTGTTTAAACAGGAAAGTTTTCAAGCCACCTACTTCAACAGTTGTACCTATGATGTCGACCTCTACACCAATGGTCAGCGTAACTCCCTCAACTCCTGTGATGTCCACCAGTATAACAAACATAGCTTCTCAGTCAGCAGCTCCGTCATCCAGCGTAGCACCATTGCCCAGCATAAGCCTGGCACCATCACCCAGCATGAGCCTGGCACCATCACCCAGCATAAGCCTGGCACCATCACCCAGCATGAGTCTAGCACCATCTCCAGCTAGCAGCATGGTCATGAGCGTCTAGGGACAATGGTTGCATAACGATCGGTCGGTCAATATGACTCTGTATTTTAATAGAAACTCTACAGGATACTTTGAAACTTTGTGCGATAATTTTTGTTTTACGAGGTGTCTTCACGGAGGCAGCAATGCACGAATAAATCATTGTACGTGATAGAAAAGTCTCCTCTCTTCTTTTTTCCGCTGACCCCTGGAGTAAAAAATCATGGTAATATTCATTGAGAAATAATGAATGAACGATGGACAGTGAATGAAGGAAGGAAGGAAGGAAGGAAGGAAAGGGCAACGATTGACGAAAGAATAGGAGTTAACGAAAAATTAAAGAATACACCACTCATATGTATAACGATATTCTCCTTCACAATCGCCCAGGCCGAAGTCATGCAACAATACACGTCGATGGACTTGTAGAATAACAAAACACTGTATCCTTCTCCCAACTCCAATCCTTGAGCAAGCCATTTATTTATCCTTCTAAAATTCACGAACAAAGAAACCCTGGTCGCGCTATCAGATCAAACAAAGGACATGCTAATGACCGTATTCTGAATTTGTTTATTATCACTAAAATTTATTAGTACAAGTACTACACTAAATCCATTATACATAAAGACAGGCGCACCGCTCTCGCCCGGATGCCAAGCGTCCCTCCTTTGTTTGAGGACGGTGCGCGGCGCGAGTTATGGGTCTGCGTTTCGCAACATTATCATAACCTGAGTAGTGTGCGTTGTTTCCCTCTTCGGCGACAAGACGCCCCTGTGCCTAGCGACAAGGCTGAGTACATCCTTTCACGAAGATTTAGCAGCTTGCCAACGCTCGTACAAGTCACTTCCTACTGAAGCAATCTTATCCAAATGATCCATGACGTGAACAACTTCATCGCCTCTTGCAGATGCATAGCGGACCTGAATTGCATTGGTCAAAACACCTTCTGAAAGGGCGTATTTACGACACGAAATGGCACTTATTAATGTGGGATACGGTTACTCCATACAATTATGGAGAGCTAACCACCTTTAAGAGAGTGATATTTAGGCTAACCGGGGCGCTATTGAGGCTAATCAGAGTGTCGTTTCGCCTTTTGTCTTTTAGACACCCCCCCCCCCCCCCCCCCCTCTCTTCAAAAAACATTTATCTGGTGAAGATTATCGATAACATTTTTAACAGTTAAATTACGTTTTATTGTAACAAAGTAAATACGCGATTGTTCCCACCACACAATCCGACATGACATAAATAGATTAGACGGTTAATTACTGAAAAAGTTAAATACAAGGCTGGATGTTTACTTTTATTACCTGTATTATCAAGAGAATATGAAGGATAAGGGAGTCCATCCCCCATATAGAGTGTATTCACTGTCACACAATAAACCATTTAGTGAACAAAGTCAAGAAATTGTGAACTAGATGATAAATATAGAAGACAGTTCTCCAAGTTTAAGATGTGTGCGTTGTCCCAAAGTTGAGATATTCGTCGAAATGTTGCGCGCGGAATTATAAAGCCTAGTATGAAAATTAACCGCCATGTTGGTGGACCTCATTACTCCTCCGATATAGGCGGCCGATAAATAGTGTAAACATCTGGAACTTACTTGTCTTTGGCTATCTAGTCGACTGATTATCTGAACCGAACCAAAAAACAATCACACAAGCACTTTTGCTAATACTTTAACTCGTAAAATGGCTAAAAAACACGAGATAAGGGTCTATTTTTCGACAAACGCGATCTTAACTTTATGTCACGCAACTCCGAAATTCGAGATGGGCTGGTTTCCAAACTAAAGACGCTATTGAGCTGAAAAGTTGCTTACAGATATAAATTTAGTATCTCTTATGCCTGATGAGGATAAGACCTTTTGTGGCTCTTTAGTTTTGGATTTCAGAATTTGATAACGTCACGTGAACACACTCTATAAACCTTGTTCCCATGGTAATCCCTCTGAAGTTATTCGTGTTAAATTTAAATTACTCCAGGGATTGTCGTGAAATAACAAATCCCGTGACACGAATTTTGTTTACGTTGACAGTCTAGACTGCTTAACAAGCATTCTCATTCTCCAGGAAAACATCCATGCAGGAGAGAGAACTGGGTACCATGTCTAAAAATAACTCGAGAGAGGGATTAACAATCTTACCCTTCATCTTCTCTTGGTATTATTCAATAAATTAAATACACCAGTCCAAAAATAAGATCTTTAAATATGCAATGGGAAATAAATAACACCGCATTTTCTAGAGAAAAAAAAAATAAACGTGCTTTTAAATTCGTAATAGTCTACAAAAAAATTAAATCTCTCTCCGAAATACTGGGACACACTACAACTACGTAAAGTGAATCACGAATGCACCTTGACCTAATTCAGTTTTTCAAACACTCATACGCGAAAAATAAAAGCTTCCTACTCCTCTTCAAATATAATAATTCAAGTCATTTTTATGTTAAATTTCTTGGGTCATATTTACAAATTAAGCTAAGTTTAAACATACTTAAAGTGAATTTAGTCTCTATTACGTTTTCTTTTTTTTTTCAATTTCACCTCTTTTTCTGATAAAAATAATTTTCGTCTTTGTAATAAAGTAATTATTAAGTAATCATTATTTTACGTCACCAGTGCAAGATACTGTGAATAAGTTATAAAAATATTTGCTTCCACCTGGGATTAATTAAAAATTAACAAAAAGCATCATGATCAACAAATAAATTATGTTTCCATACATAAAAAAATATTATTGTGAATTTTTAACTTAGTACGTCGCATTTTAATGCCTATGACATTGCTATACAGACTGTGAATTTCTAGTGTTGCCACATTTCTCCATCTCTTTCATCTTTGCTGCTAACATCTTTGTGGCTAGTCTCTGGTGTGCAAGTGCCTCACTGTTGTCGTTGAGCTGCCAATCAAAACAATAAGTCAAAAATATTACTTGGTAAATGTGAAGCCTGGTTAAATAATATTTAATGGAAACTCATATCAACAATGCATTAATCTGGTACAAAGTTAAAGGGAAACATTAATACATAGGTTTTGAGAGAAAGAACTGCCAAGTCCAAAGCAAGAGGTTAAAAAGCCTGAAACCAAACTGTCAAAATATCAAGGTTTTTCACAATTTTAGAATTATTTCAGTGACTATGTAAGATTTGCCTGTTGAGAGAGGCAGTAGGCAAACAGATCGAGCACTGGACTCTAGCCCTGCTTTGCCAAGGTCTCTTGCTCTCAGTTGCTTTACTCCAACACTGCTTCTCCCCATTAACAAAATAATCACAGTAGTAACCCCGAGGGGATCAAGTATTTCATCCAGTAAGCCAGGCCACACGATCTTGAAACACAGCACTCTGTGTTGTGTATGTACATAATATTAAAACATAGATAGGACCCTGCGCGCGCTCTGATTGGTAAAAAACCTATGTTTTATCAGAGTATAAAACATAGAAAAAGCGTGTTTTATTGTTTTGCGCGCGTAAAATCTATATTTTAAAGCAAATGAAGCCTAAGCCGTGTATTACACTGTGATAAAACACTCCGGTCATTTGAGAACACTCGAGAAATGTGGAAAACACTCGCCTGCGCCTCGTGTTTTCTACATTTCCCTCGTGTTCTCAAATGACCATCGTGTTTTATCACAGTGTAATACATGGCTTAGGCTTCTTTATTTGTTAAATATAATTATAATTATAATTATAATTATAATTATAATTATAATAATAATAATAATAATAATAATAATAATAATAATAATAATAATAATAACACCAAAACTTTATTAATGAAATTCAAAGAAGAATCTTAAATTTACAATAACAATAATCATACAATAATGAATCATTTAAATATGCTTTACAATACTTATTATATAAGGTAATAATACTAAAAGTAAAAATAACTTACCTTACATAAAAGAAATAGAAATTAGATATAATTGATAATAAAAGTTTAAGAGTATAATTAACAATTAGACTACAAGCCCGAGTTTTCTACGAGCAGATAGTCAACGAGGTGCAGCCGAGTTGACTATCGCTCGTAGAAAACGAGGGCGAGTAGTCTAATTGTTTTAGTATAAATTTACCGTAGTCTCATTGCATAAAAAGAAAAAATAAGTCAAGTAACGCATACAAAAGAACTGTTTTATTATGTTACATCAGGTTCAAACGTGATGTGCGATGTGCACTGATGCGTAACTGTTGACTGTCAGCAGATTGTCGACGGTAATATCGCCACTCAAATTCACGGATTCACAATAGACTACGGTAAATTTATACTAAAAGCACATAGACCGCGTATTAATAATAAT
>JAHPZR010030381.1:5000-7500 GCA_019787425.1 Platygyra sinensis | reverse complement strand
ATATATACCACAGAGAAGCAGACCTACCTTTTATTTAAATTTTCTTTAACAACGTTGTTACAAGTGAACAATCATTATTTACTGGTCTAGCCTTCCAGTATTACTATTATCACTATTGCTATTCAATACCTGCAGTGCACAACAAGTGGCCCGCCAGTAGCCTGGTGTCTAGCATGAATCTTTGATCGAAATCCCAGTAAAGCTGTGGAATGCTGTGGAACACCTTTGTCTGGCCAAGTGACGTAATGGAATTGGTGTACTTCACGTTTCTCGGAGTTCTAACAATTATCATACATAATTTTACTAAAAAGTAATAAGGGGAAGGAGGATAGTTCTAAATAAATTTTAAAGGAGACAACATATTTTTGCGGATGCTAAAACAAATCTGTTTGTCAATTAATAAATTGACGTCAGTTTTTAATTTTTCTGTCCTGTTATTGATCATGAATTTCGTCATTAAGTTGCTTTGGATCCACGAGGCGATAGCCGAGTGGATCTGCAGACTACTTTCACATTGTTGACTAAATTCATTGTCAATAACTTGACAGACACATGAAAAACTGACGTCAATTGTTTTTACAATATCAAATTGTCAAATTGTCCACTCTCGCTCTTTGACGCATCGCAATAAGTTATAAATCCATGGGTCTGTCCGCTTACTGACAATGTAAACTAGCCAATAAGCGCGGGGAGAGTTTCTGCAGTAATCGTAAAATTCAGTATTGCACATGGTACTTTCATACTTACCACGTTTCGAAAAACAAGCTAAGCCA
Organism: Platygyra sinensis; assembly: GCA_019787425.1. Classification (NCBI taxonomy): domain Eukaryota; kingdom Metazoa; phylum Cnidaria; class Anthozoa; order Scleractinia; family Merulinidae; genus Platygyra; species Platygyra sinensis. The sequence continues at coordinate 6,727 of JAHPZR010030381.1, read as the reverse complement.
GATTTTGAAGAAGATTTAAAGCGGAAAATCGAAACAGAAATTCATGTATTTTCTTTAAATCTTTATACTGGGCTATTCCAGCAGACGACATGCAAAATAATCTAATGTTATGTGCTATGCCATGACATCTCTTTAGCTCGCATGTCTCACTTTGCGGCGCAACTGCAGAATGCAGGGCAACTTCAGACCACCAATCTTTTGAAGAACGAAGCATATAACACAATAGGCACTTTTGCAGTTCAATGAGATGTAAATAAGTGGCCCTGTATTCTGAAGTTTAGCCTAAAAAAACAACTTTAAGACAGGCAGTTAAGCAACATCTAATATTTTTCTCACCTTAACCAAAATCAATGTTCGAACAACATAATCGGCAAAGTTTTCAGTCTTGTGTAAAGTAGCTGTTATGGAGCCATACTTGGTAGTATTCTCAGGCCAATACTGATCACACTTGGCCTAAAAAAGCAAAGAAACAACACACTCAGTTTTTTCGTTACAAATGTCAAATATATAATGTCGCAATAAATGGACAATGTTGTTTGTTAATTCTGAGGTCACAACTCAACATTTACCATATACCTCAGTTCTCTTTATCGCTAAAAATAAGCTGAACTGACTACTTGTTGAAAAGCTAACCTTTCCTTGTTCAACCAGGTTTGTTAGCATGACAATGGTAAGACACTTCTCTTGCCAGATCATTCGCCAGAAATCACTGATTGAAGACGCAGTTGGACCTAGATCGGTCGTAAGACAGAGTAGCAAATATCAGAATAAAATCAGTTAGTAATCAACAATTATTCCTCGAGCCCGAATGGGCTACTGACTCAGAGCCCATGAGGGCTCGAGGAATAATTGTTTTAAAAAAATCCAACTAGTTGGTCAAAAAAATATCGAGACAAAACATCTTTCGCTAGTTAAAGCCATTGTTTTGGTTTTTAAAGCCGGTCCTTTTCGCTACTAGTGGGCTATAACAAATAGCCTACTAGTAGCTCAACCAATCAGAACGCAGCATTGATAATAGACCACTAGTTGGATTTTACTAATATATTTTATTAATACATGTACGTGTATCTTGCCAGGTCAGAATGACTCTTCAACCATTTCATCTCGTAACATTGGTTTTTATAACACAAACAACAATCCTACGCCACTAATAGGCTTACTTGTCTGACGCAAGCCAGAAATTACATGGTGATGGCGGGCTTTTACGTAAGTAAATAGTCTAAAAATGGAAGGTTCTTTATCTGTGGGAAAAGCATAGACGATAACCTTTATCCTTATCTTGTTGTACTAACGAAAACCAAAGATCGATGACTGAGCGCGAAAGAAAAACTTAGCTATCCGGAATGTGCTCACATGCGTTTTACCATGTGACCCAAAACATTCTGCTTTCTCGCCAACAGCAACTGTTTTGTGCGTCTCCGAAAAAACAGTCTACCTGTTACAGTAGTAAAATGGCTGGAACACTCTCCTCAAGGACGTTCGCGCTAATTGTTTCTGTGCATCCTTACTGCGCACGCAAATTCACATGCCACGTCATGCATGAGCGCGCGCGCTAAGTCATTAAATAGACAAATGATAGGGCAGATGGCCATTGCTAGAGCTTTGCCTGGATTTTACGATTTTGGACGTTCGGTGACCCCAATTTTTCTTTGGATAGATCATTTCCTCTACTGATTTTCTATGTTTAGGGAAAAAATGATGAAAATCTATCGACTAGAAAAATAAAT
>JAHPZR010030380.1:35000-61294 GCA_019787425.1 Platygyra sinensis | reverse complement strand
AGCGGCAAAATGACTGCGCATGATCCAAGTCGCTTGCGTGATTTCCGCGCGAGAAGGAATGGGCGCGATAATATTTCCATAGAAACAAACTGCGTCAAAATGGCGGCAATTCAAAATTCCCGGCGAATGTTCTGTTTTTGCCGAGGATAAGGTCGTCACTAATTAGCTGAGGTTATTACGCTGAAGACAGTTTCCGTGAACGTTTTTCTTTCACATATCTTTTGTAACAAAAAATTGGTTCTGGTAACAATGTTGAATTTCCTGTTCGAAGTCGGGCATGAAGTTCGTGTTTATCGTAGCAGCGTCAGTATTAGCTTTCGCATTTTCTGATGGGGAATTGCCTCTTGCGAAAATGCGTTGTTTGAGGGGAAAAACACAGGACAAGTATGTTTGCCGCGGACAAATGATCTCTCTTAACGCAGAAATGGCCATGGTAGCGGACATCGAGCGTGGAAATTTCGTCTGCGAATATCACTGGTATATATTGAGGACCACACACAATATTCGCCCCTACCCTTTGAATAGCCATCCCAGAGCTATGAACCCCACTCTAATACCGGCAAAGCTATTCCAAGTCTTCGCAGAGGTGGGAAAAAGCCTTAGTATCGGCCTGGAACGCGGTTGTGCACCAGTTACCAGCGAAGTTGTTTTTTTTGAAAGGGAAGGCAACCTGTCTCCCAGGATACAATCTGTCACCAGTCCCTAGCCTGAGGGCTGGAACAGGTCAGGTTCTAGGAGGAGGGGGGTAATAATACTTAAGCTGCCATATGGTTATAAAAGTTTATACTACAATGAGAATGCTAATGCTATTCATAATTACATGTAAAACTGGAGTTGTTTATTTTTTTTACAAAATTAAAGACCAGCCTAGGAACTCCACCCATGTGACATCCATGTGTGCTTCACCAGGCACAACAAATGATGTATGCATTGCAATCAAATTGGTAGCCAGGCAATTGCAGGAAACCAAGTGAAGCATATCCCTCAAGATTACATTGATGAATTGATTATTTGAATGTTGAATCTGCTAATCAAATAAATAAATCGCTTCAAGAAGGCAAAAATGAATTGATTATTGAAATATTGAACTCCCTAGTCATAAACCCATCAGCCATAGTCTTGGAACAACTAATTGGTTTGACAGTATTCCAGTAATCATTCATTATTGCATTCTTGAAATAACTAGCGGATTCAATATTCCTTTAAGGGTCCCTTAATCAATTCATAAATGTAATCTTGAATGGTACCCTTCACTTGGTTTGACTGTAAACAACAGGTCCACTTAAAAAATATATTAATAACAATAGAAACATAAGCTTACTGCATACCCGCTCTCATAGGGTCAATCATCTGCAAGATCTTACTACTGCACATTCAACGAAGGTGAAAAACAGTCAGGTCATATGCTTAAAATTTTAACAGGACTATTAATGTTATACATGTTCAGCTGTATATGCAATGCTGCACCTGCGAGCTAAAAACTGTAGAACAAGTAGAAAACAATATAAAACAATTTTATTTTTATAATTGATTGACTGATTTACTTTTTGTGATTTTTTTCCTCATTTTTAGTCATTTAAAAACTATCATTTAATTTCTATTTTGCGCTTTAAAACAAAAAGCTTGTAATCCATCTTCTTGATGACTTTCACTTAGTCAAGGTTTTTGTTCATCCATCTGAAAAAGCCAGTTCCACAATCCACATGGCATCCAGTTTGCTGGACATTCAGCAGCCTGACTGCTGCTGCAGTACCACATCCATCTAATGCCACGGCAAAACACAGCACCACTTTCATTAGAAAAAATGGAAAGGACATTCTTTGTCGGGGAGGGATCATAAAGGCTTTCATCTTGGCTGAAATGGCAGAACTCTTACTAAATTATGACAACATGTATCTTGATACACTGCCAGTTGATTTCTTCAGGTCAAACCTGACAGGGTCCAACAGCAGTTGCAGGAACTGAGGTTGATAACTGAACAATCTGTCACGAACCAAAAAAAATGTGTTTTGTAATACAACAACTTTCTTAACTTTAAAAAAATTAACAAAGCTTGTTCAGTACTCACTACCTACAATAAAATTAATGTAGTTTTTTTCAAAAATATTATCATTACAGTAAAGAGCAGAAACTAGATAGAGGAAGGTTTGGCAGACAACACACTAATTAACAAGATAGCTTGACAAATATCTAACTTTCCATAGGCTAAAGATATTCCATCTATTTTACTGTTCAAAGGGTATACAGTCAGTCATACCATGAGGGACTGCACACAATTGTAAACTGTGTCTAAGTTGATGTATTCAATGTAACCATGTAACCCTAAATGCCCATGAGACTGCCGTCAACCTGTGCAGATTTTTTTTTGCAGACTGAGTTAAATAAATATTTATTTAATTCTGTTCCACCAGAGAAGCCCAAATCAGACAGAGCTGCCGTTCTTGTTGCTGCTACTTTCCTAGGATGGCTACTGTTATGCTCTAAAGTTTTAAATCTTTTAACACTGTACAAAGACATTGAGTAAACCTGCCTACTTTACTTGTTTGTGGAGGTCCTTCCATTGGTATTTTTCCACTACCATGTTATATTTAGAAGCTCTGAACTTATTTATGAACTTGGAAACTACTTGTCCATAAATAAATAAGATATGCAGTTTTATTCATTTGTTGGAAGCGACATCACTACAACAAGTCAACATTGTCACTACTGAGTGATGCAATACATCAAAAACTGAACGATGACAAATACTTTAGCATGAAAGAACAAATGCTAGCAGCCATTACGGAAAAGAAAGTGTAAATTTGGCACTCTCTTTTGAGAGATTCCATTGAATGGCACTACGCTCCGCAGCAGATTAGGCTGAATGTCCAGCTTCTTAGTGTAAACAAGGTACAGCATGAATTTCACCATCATTTTGTCCCAGCTTAATATCAAAGAGGTACTGGAGAAAGGGATCACACCCTCCTTGCAGGAAGATCAGCTGAATTTATCACTAAAAATTGCAATTCATGGCAAAAAACCTTGAAAGCCCAAGGCAGGTTAGTCAAGTCAACAAGGCATGATCTATAACTTGATTTTGTCTTTAATCATATGTAGCACTTACATGCAGAGTCTTTTAATTGAACTGAATGGAAATTATATTCCACAGTTTCTGTATAACTTTGATCTGCTAACAGTTTACAATATATGAAGTCATTTAATTCAAATATCAATGCTGTGATTTGAAAGCCATTTAAAAATGGGCAACCAAAGTGAATTTAGGTATTTTATAAAGTACTGTTTCCAAAAAGACTCTAAAAAAATTCTAGGTAGCCTTTTAAAAAGTTGTTAATTTATACACAACTCGATTCGCATTAATTTGTGTACAGTCACTTTCGTTACGTTTAACTGACAGTGTTCAGCCTAGGGCCAGTCCAAGAAGGAAATAGAGTGATTTATTTTAACGTTGCGTACATTTAAGCTTACACACTGTAAATATGTTTGAAAAGTTAGGAAAAGTTCGTTCAATCGAACAAACAGAAGATCGTAAACACAAACATTATTATGAAAGTCGAATGCGCCGGCCAACTTCTAAGCTTCAAAGTACTAAATTTAAGAAACTTGCCAAGCGATAATATATTGCAGCCAGTTAGTTAACATTAAGAGAACTTAATCAAAATTCAATTCGCCGGACGTAATTTGGAAGACCATAAGAACACGAGTACAGTTAAAGACTGTTATTTACATAATTAAAGGCCACTTACCGTCTGCAGCTTTCGACAACTCACTTCTGAAGCATCTCCGTCAAATTCCCAATGTCTTTATAAACAATAAGACTCATTTCCGTCCACTGATGGCTTAAAATTCGGAGAAAAATATGCTTCGTTCTCTCCCTTGAGCGTCCATTCGCACACTGCACGCGATGGCACGCGAACTCACACGCAAAAATAGCCGAGCATGCGCAGTCATTTTGCCGCTGTGTCCCCATATATATGCTTCATCACTGTAAATCAGAACAGCTGAGGGCGTCCTGTTGTTATTCAGAGTGGAGAAAACTCCAGGTAAGTTGACCACATTAGTTCAAATGTCACGAAATACTAGGAAGTTATGGGTTATGGAAACAATTGTACGTTCCTGGCTGCATGCAATTTGCGCAGATGACACCTAGTCGAACTTGGCGAAGTGAAATTTAAGCCACGCTTTCAAAACATGTGGGAAGCTATGGAACTTCTTGTAGCCGTCAAGACTGTTTCAGTTACTTATCCTGCTGGTTTACAGCAATTTTTGCTATTTTATATCGGTTTGAAGTTTATACTTTACGTTCTGCAGGTTTTCAGCGGACGAAGTGTGAAGATTCCATCTGACATGTGTCGTCTTGTTTACGTCCTTCACGGGTTGGATGTAATTCACGTGTGTTGCAAAAGCAGGCTGCAAATAGGACAGAAATGCAGGCAGCTGTCAAGGTAACCTTATAAGAGGCCCTGCCAGGGTAAATTCCGACAAGCGACATGGGCAAAAAAGTAGCGACAGCGACCAAATGAAATAGCGACAAACGACGGTCATTCTATTAAAAAATGCCGACAGCGACTTCAAAGCCGAAAATTAGCGACAAAGAATTGAATTAGTTTGGCATATTGTGATTTTCTTTGAGCTTCAAAACTCATAAAAGGACATGAAAAGCAGAAAATAGGCCAAATATCTTCGGTTTGCAGCGCAGTTAGTGTAGCGCGTGTCGTACACAAATAAGCAATGGCCCTGGGAGGTCCTGGGAACCAGTCTGTCGGTCACGCGACAAATTGAGGCATGCTCGACCTCGGAGCTATTTGAGATCATTTTTGCTTGCGCTTTCCTTCTTGTCGATCTGTGATCTGTCGCGTCAATCTTTTAATCTGTGATATTCTTGACATTCTTCGGTTATGGGAAAAAAGCATAAGAAGAAAACGTCTCACAAGAATGACAAAGAAGACAAGGGAAGCAAGTTCAAAAGGTCTCAAAAAAGGGAAGGAAGGTCAGAAAGAAGAGAAGGCCGCCATCGTGACCACCGGGAGTTGGGAAAAAAATCACACAAAGAGCTCGGTAAGATGTCTAAGATGACATCTGTTCAGCAAAATGCGAGCCAGAAATGATACGCCAACAGTCTTAGAATTCGCATACCTTTTTGGTCCCACCATCAAGGAAGTGCTTAAGGAGTTAACCGATTGTGGTTACCATTACTTCACTGGAAGTGGATCACATTATGAGCGTTCTGATCAACTTCCCCTGCAATTTGAGGATCTACCAATAATTCCTAAGCCATCAGCAGTGACAATGGAAACAAAAGACCAGGAAACCCTTCGCCATTGGAGGGATTCATTTGGCAAGTCAGTACGATAGATAGATAGATAGATGGCCTTTATTTTGAAACGATAAGTGTTAAAGCTACATGAGCTTGTGGGGTCGTTTACAATTAACTAATTACTAGTAAAACTAAAAAACTAAAAGCTATACGGACAAAACGTTACTGACAGCTTACTGTACGAAACCAAAGCACAAAAGACAACGTTGGAACACTTCCCTTGTATGCCTACACGCCTGCTCCTACTGTGCCTGTTCCGATTATATTCGAAGACGCCACAGCAGCTGCTGACGGTCAGCAAATGGCGCAGATTGGGAATATTCAAGCACAACACAGAGATGATCGAACGCTTTTGTATCCTGCTGATTCTGTTGTCTTGTTAAAACCTGGCTACCCACCTGATCTTCAAATAACCGCACCCTTTTCGCTTGGCATAATAATAGACGATGTTATCAAAGATGATCACTGTTATTCTGTCAAGGTCACTCTTTTCCTTCCCTCCTTTGATGATTGCCTGACATTCTGTCCAAGAGCCAATGTCACGGTTCACCGTGACGCAGTAGCCATTCAGGTGGAAGGGGCAAAAGTGATTTCTACCGACGATGAAAAAGTAATAAAACTTTCCGATGAAGATTTCTCTGCTTTAGTCAGGTACCTACAGAAAGACTCCGATTCCTTATCTGAAGATGAAGAAAACGACTGGGATGATCTTGAAAGTGAAGAGTGTCAAGATAATTTCTCTGTTTTGGTAGATTCGAGGGTCATGCTCACAAAGTCAGGCAGGAGCGTAAGAAGACCAGTACGCCTTCTGGAATGGATATGGCTCGTCAGGGCGCTATCTAACTCTGGTTTGCGAAGAGTAAAGTTGTAAAGTAAAACCGTTTATTACGTGTATACTCCTGGATGGAGAGAGGCACTATGAGAGTAAAGTGTCTTGCTCAAGAACACAACACAGTGCTCCGGGCACAGCTCGAACCCAGACCAGTAATGGGGCAGAGAATTAACTCTGAAGTGTAAATTATAGTGCTACTTAAACCCATGAATAACCCACTGGGCGTTAGCCTTTTTAAAGGGAAACAGGGAACCACACGAGGCAAAGAAAAAATCTTTTGACCTCGGTGGGAATCGAACCCACGACCTCCGGATTAGATCTACCGTTACTCTGCCGACTGAGCTACAAGGTCGCACAGAGAAAGTCGGGGACAATTTTAGATGGTGAATCGCGGCGAAGAGAAAGTAAGGGTACATATGAATGTTGTGCCGCGTAGCACTGGAAACACAAATAGTGGAACAGAGAATTAACTCTGAAGTGTAAATTATAGTGCTACCGAACCCAGACCGTTCGATCTAAACTTCAGCGTACTAACCACTGATCTCACCATTAGGCCAGAGTGCCTGCGAAAACTGAAAGAAAATGAAGGGATGATGTTTGTCCTTTGCACACCGGGAAGAAGAGAGTGGAAAAACAATAGGAGGAGAAGACCAAGGCACCAAGCTCGAATCACCGACATACGTCTAACGCGTAAACCACTCGACCACGATAATGTGACGGTAATTTAACTGTTGGGACATTATTGATAAGGTCAGTTTATCAAAAAAATGTTTTCTCAGTTATGTTACGGGTTCGATACAAGAAGTGTGCCACTGCACAGCTGTAACGCACCGTTGTTGGTCATTTACTTAAAATTCCGACAAGGACAAATGTATGTCGCTCAATTTCCGACAGCGACGTGAACCGTCGACAAAACGCCGACACGAGACATTTTAAAATTCCGACAAGCGACCTGGGACCCCCCCCTGGCAGGGCCTCTTATAACGTGTTTTAATACAAATGAGCGTTTATAGAGAGAAACTCTTTTACTGAAGCTAAAGCCACGCGCACTGTTACTACAGTACCGGTCAAAGGCATTGCAGCGTTCCGCGTTACACACACGCATTACACGCAGTGTCCACGCACCTTACACGCAAACACACAAAAATAAAGCGTGTAATTACACGCGTGTAATTTGACTCGTTAGACGTGATATTGCGTGTAATTTTACACGCAGTCGTTCAACTGGAACTCATTGAGTGCGTGTAGTAAGAACAGAATATGTGTAATGAAAACAAGATCTCAAGTGAAATAATGTTTTTTTTGCTGTTATGCACTAGTCATGTGTTTCCCCCGCTACCCCACCCCCGTGACATAGCGGGGGAATTTGCAAACAAGCGATGCTAATTATGGGGAATTCCACCATCCATCAGGGCAGAATTTCTTTGCAAAACCACCACCCCCCGGGGCTAGCTGAAAGACCTTGTAAAAGAAGGGATTGTCTATTTCTGGGCTAAATACATTTTGAGAAACAACAACTATTAGGAATGTTTCAACCAGCTTAAAATACTTACCTCTGAGTTTGTTTGGAGTATAGCTTTTCGATCAGACAAATAGTGTGGGAGAATAACAAATAAGATGAGAGAAGACTTGAAAATCGTGAGCCATGCCAGCAACAAACACAATTGTTTGGTACCCCTTCTTGAACTCGTTATTGTTGAGAGAAACCTGGCCACGTGGGTGGCTGTCACAATGCAGGGCATATGTACCACATTTCTTTTTAAGCACTTTTAGTAAGGAGCTAAGATTTAGGAAATTGTGATTGCAAAATTATTAAGAAGGTAAATTCAAGATAGCTATAAGCTATAATGTAGTTTGCCTTTTTAGAAGGAAGTACAAATTTCAGTTGGCAACAACATTGCTACTTTACGGGGGTTTAAAAGGCATTTGAGATTCTAAAGCAAAAAGGGACAAAGAAAGTGCATTGGTAGAACATACACATGACGGGAAATTCAGAATTTGCCCTTTCATAAATTTTAGAAACTGAAGCCTTGCAAAAAAAGCTAGGCTGAGAAGATGTAATGATTAATTCTTCCAAAAAGTGTCTTTGTTGAATTGTGTACTTATCGATTAACAACGTAAAGGCCCCCCCGGGGGGGGGGAGGTACTCCCTTATTTGCGTTATACGGGGACGTGCTGCTGGATAGGGTATGGTTTTTTGGCCTCACTGTCCTAAACAGGGTATACAATTTGACTTGCCTCTGTCTTAAACGGGTTAAAAACCTGTCCTAAACAGGGTATGGTATTACGAGCCAAAAGACTTAAACCCAGACTGCGAGGAGTCTATTTCTTTTCTTAGCCTGCGACCCGGAGCCTGCGAGAAGTTGAAAGAGCATGCGATCGAACGGCGGACAAGCGACGTGATTTGTATAATGTCAACTGAGTAAAGCGACTGTTAACCGGACGTTACAATGTCATCAATCAACATTCTGGACAGAATGCTATTGTAGTCGGCATCTCAATGTAAAATATTTATCCACTCATTCTCGTCCCCAGAGGCCGCACTACTTTTGGTCACACACCAAGAATCGCGACCTCTGGCCAGGTCCAACACCGGAAGTCCGCGATTCACTCTGCGCATGCTGAGAGTCAAGTCTGACAAATCTGATTGGTTCTGGTCTCAATCTATTGTGTTTACAAAGCCATTCAAAGCCGGAATGTCGTTAGACTGAGCCAGAGGTCGCGATTCTTGGTGCTGACCAACAGGAGCGCGGCCTCTGGCGACGAGACTGTTATCCACTTAGCTGTATTATAACACGTGCGCATTTACGGAACAGATCCTACTGGTAGGTCTAGTTGCTCTGTCTTGGATGGGGTGATGAAAAAAGATGCTACTGTGTCGCACAAGCGTGATGGATCCCGCTGGTATATACACTGTTTAGGGATATTTTTCTCTGTTAAAGTTCTATTAATGCCTTAATCAAAATAAAATTAACTTCAAAAATATAAGTTCCACTTATTCATTATACAGTAATTGAAGAAATCATTCCTCTTTGATTTGCTATTTTAAAAAAATCACGTTTCTATAGATGCAATGAAGACATTTTGCTACGCTAACTAATTTAGACTTAAATGCTTGAAGGCTTTTTATTTAGTTCAAGTGTAGAGACGCAACAACTCAGCTGAAAACTGGGTTTTAGACGCATCGAGCATGATGTTAAATTCCTGTAAAACCAGTGAGTGTGCATTTTGTCACTTGTCCTAAACAGGGTCTTGAAATGGAGGCTGTTGTCCTACACAGTGTTGGGTTCTTAGCGTATTTTTTTCCTAAACAGGGTCAGGATTTCAACCCCCGGTGGCACCCCTATATACCCAAGCTTGGTCCAAGTACCCCCCTGGGCGTAAAGCTTAGCATACTCCTCAGCTCTGTCCTTTATTCTAGCATTTGAAAAAAAGCTTTCCATCTAGAGTTATGAAAGTGAAATCACACATTAACGGAATTCGCGCAACAACAAAGCGTAAAAATAGTCTCAGGATAAAGGTCAAAGTGTTTTCTTTCAATTGCCATCAGGCTTATCAATGTCGGAGACTTCATGGTTGTGACAGCACAGTGACAGATGTTTAAATTCGGTTTAGATTTCATGAGACTATGAACACTTCAGCTACAAGAATTGATTGACTTTTTCCTGATTATCACTTAGCGACAACCAATCATAACTAATGTACTAGCCTAAAATCATTGTGAAGAGTAGCTCTTGCACAACTGTTGTAACGAGTGAATAGAAAGCAAACCAAGTGACTAAATACAATCAACTCTACTGATTGTCTTAGTGTAGCTTTCGTTGTTCTAAAACCCTAGGGAACAGGGCAAGGTTCTCAACATTAGGTTCTCAGCATTCATTTACATAAGGATATAAAGGGATTGTTGACACTTACTTCGTCACGCTATCCTCTCTAGTAGTCATGTTGGATCGCTGCTTGGGAGGAATGTACCCAGAATCCTTTGCACACAGTCTCCTTGTGAGCGCTTTGTTTTTGAAAATTTCTCTGGGGTTTCCCGGGGGTATTTTAGGTCAGGCAAATTTGAGGTAAAGTCCCTGGGGGGCTGGGCATAAAATCATCTCAAAGCTGTGGTAATTCCCCCGCTATTGTCCGACAAAGTCCCCGCATGTCGCGGGGGTGGGGGCGGAGGAAACAAATGACTAGTGCATTATTTCGTGTAACATTTATCTTATTGGACTGCACTGTGATATAGTTTAATCTTTCGCCTTTTGCTTCTGGTCGTAAAACGTTCCCAATAGAATCGACCAAATTCACTAAACTGGTTTACTGCTTCTCAATAAAAATATTTTTTTTCTGTTTGAGTTTCAACAACAAGCGGCGCCAGAGACCAGGAGGAGTGGAAGCATTCAGTGAGATACAGTAACAGAACATAAACACTTATGTCGCTTTGCAATTTTAAATAACAGCAATCAGTGTACTTGATACACACGAAATAACAGCAAGAAAACATTATTTCACTTGAGATTTTCAGTTAATTTCAAACATCAGGTATCCTTCTTTAAGGTGCCACTACGAAATTTCGCATTTCTCTTTCCCACTTTTTTTTTTAAACAGAATAACTTACCATCATGTACAATGTCCTTTCGCCAAAAAAGAAAAAATTAAAAAGACTTCCTTGATTAAAATTCGCCACTCGAAAAGTGAAATTTTTCGTCCGCCATTACTCGAAATCGCTATTTTCGCAGCGGCATCTCTACTTGTGACGTCATATTCCTAACATGAGATTGATTTACCTTTAATTGCCGTTGATATCAGTCGAGTTTTTATCTTAGTATTAGCGAAATCTCTGTCGATTCAGAAGTTCATTTTGGGAAAAGTTTGTCTGAAAGCAGTAGTGAAGGTTGCTCTGACAGGGTTCGTACAGGTCATGGAAAACCTGGAAAGTCATGGAATTTTACAATTTCATTTTCCAGGCCTGGAAAGTCCTGAAATTTAGGTGTAGGTCATGGAAAGTCATGGAAAATCAGTATGTTTTCTATGAATGAAAGGCATTAAGATCCAAAGTTGAAAAATTAACTGGCAAGTCCAAAAATCAAATGTAATTTCAGCTGAATAAATGATTGTTTTGACACTACTGCCGGAGGGAAATAGCTTAACTTAGGTCATGGAATATTTCAAAAAGTCATGGAAAAAGTCATGGAAAGTCATGGAATTTTGACAGGTCATAAGTGTACGAACCCTGTCTGAGTCTTCAGAGGCTAGCTTCTGCTCTGCAAGTGAAGATTTACGATGATAGTGCCGAGCCAGATATTTGCCACCGAAGAAGAAGCTATACTAGTATGCTGAACAAATAGCTGTAGAGGAAGACGAAGAGTCTGCGGACATGCTTCTAAGTCGATTTGCTGACGAGACAGATCTACCAGACTGGTATTTTATTTGGTTTCTTCGTTTCGATTCTTTCTGCTTTTATCAATGCGTCTATTTTTGTAAAAGAGCTACTGAAAATTCCAAGCAGTTTGTTTTGAAGGAAGTTATGTTGGATTCGATCTGTCACCGTTTTTGAAAATGCCTCTTTCGTAGATATTGCACGATTTAAATTTCTGTAATTTGGTCAATTACCAAAAATAAAAAAAAGATTGAAGTAGTAGTTTTAGTTCTTCAGGTATTTCAAGTTTATTTATATATATTTTTGGTGTCAACTGTTAATGTTATTTTGAATTTAAGCTTACCCATACATGTACCTTGAGGAATTATATATGGAGAGGCATACATAGAAGCTAAAACTAGCTAGAATCATTCTGAAACTCCCCCAAGTGCCATAAAAATAGAAGTTATACAAATGACAAGAAAAGGTAGGTTGATTTTATTGTTTTTTATTAATATTTTGGACTATTCAGTACAATCATATTCCCATACAAACTCTTATAATAATGCTTTTAGACTATGTCATGTCGACGGTTACCAAAGGAGCTTGGACTACCTGTGATATTTGTAAAAAATGGTATGTGCTTGTTGTATGTATCAATGCATGCACATGACTTTGTGCTTGCTTGTTAATGACTTGCTGAAATTTCAACTTGGGTGTTTCTTTGGGAAAGCCTGAGTGATTATTTCCAAAATTGGACAAAGACATATGACTGTTCACAGGAAAACATACTTAAACGCTTATCCATTAAACGGCTAAAAACAAACGGATAACTAACGGATAGTTAACGGACTTCAAAGCATTAGCTTTCTAACGCTTTGTGCTAACATTCTAAGAGATAACAAGTGTTGCCCAACAGCTCGTTAAAGCGTTCTAAGGCTGGTCTAACAGTTTAGTAATTCTGCTTAACGCCTCATAGAAACGATCGGTAACCGTTTAATGGATATGAAGAATCTAATGGAGAACTGTGAAAATTCCCTAATGCTTGCATTTGATCTAATTGAGCCTTGGCAATTGGTGCCATTCATACTCTACAGCCAAAGAACAGTTAGTTTTATAAATCGTTACTACAGAAAAAGTTCAATATCCCTACGAAAATTTTCTGCCAACTACATTCTTAGCTGCCAAATAAATTCCGATCATAGTAAGATGCTAGCAAGTGAAAAAGCCGAATCATGACTAATACAATTTGTATAGGCATGAATTCCATAATCACTTCGTAGCACAATGAGTTGCCACACGATGGTTCTTGCTGGGCATTCATCAAAATAGTCATAAAAACATCCCGTCGCAATTGTTTTTTGGAACAAACTAATCGCCAATGCATTATTGATCGATTCAGTCGTGTCATATATACTTTATCGGTGAACAGCACACAGTTGTTGAATCCCAAGCTAAATTATTAAATGCATACAATGAGCCCGGAATTAAGTCACTCATCTTATTCCCTCTTCAACTACATCGCTCTCTGTAATGCGAATGAGACTATTCCCGGCACTTGCTCGTCCATTTGGTCGCTTTAATACCCATTATCATTCATTTGCACTGTAGTTTATGAATTCGAATTCAGGCCGAGACAATTAGCTCATGTCTTCCAATACACAGATTTCTTTACTTGCAATCGTTGCTAGGCAATTCTAACGTGTGACAAAGTTACATTGCGGTCTATCGATGCTAATTTTTAGTGCAGAGTGCACTATTGGGATGGCTTAGAGGGCTGCTGTTCGCTAAGGCACTAATGCCCTAATGCACTACGGCCATAAGGTGCAAACTTTAATGTTTGTTTAATTAATTAATTCTAATAAATTAATTAGCCTTGTTCTGAGGGGGTGGGGTAGGTACCTTTGATTGCTACGTAAAACGTACCACACTTACATTACTTCGTGAATAACATCACAGAACTATATATGGTTCTAATATCCTCTTCTTATCCTATTGGTACTATTCTCTTAAGAACAAAACCACTTGCTCGAAGCTCATGCGCAGATTGATTAGCTTAAGTGTTTAACTATATGTTAGGTAAACGATACATTTCATACACAATTACACACGAACATTAAGTGCTTTTCCTTGTGGTAGAATACAACATGTAAGAAGCATGCGTTATAGCATTGTCACCATGATACAATCCGTTCTCGAGTTCAGATTCATGCGCGCGATACCACACTCTCGTCTTAGTGGTTATATTTCAGGCAATATCAGTTCTCCCTTTTAGTGCATAGAATGCTTTTGTGGCAACGTATCTTTTGGAGTCATCCCTAGTTCAGTTAAAAGTGTTGTGTGCTGTTTTCAAAGTAATTCATGTTTGCTAAGCTTTAAAGAGAGAAATGGATTTATCCCCTCAGCCGCTTGTTTATTTTCACTCCTATGAAAGAGAACAAGAAGTCCACAAATGTATTCACCCCAAACATTAAAATTAGTAATGTCGCGACAAAATAAACTTCTCAAATATTGCTGCAGACACTCTGGCACATACGGAAATCGCAAATAAATTTAGTCAGTCTTTGAGAGGACTCGTTCACCGATGTAGGATATAATATCGGTCAAGTTGAAATGCTTCTCGGTTGTATCAATCAATATCAATGTGTATTTTGAACTGGTTTATTGTAAACACCAACGGTGGCAACATAACAAGAACGTGCTATTCCGAGACAGACGTGACTATTTGATAATTAATTCAATTGGTAATTATTTATCGATGATATGAAATTTGCCACTTGAAAGAAACAAAATCATTCGTCTTCCATTTTTGTCATAAGTTAATAACATTATTTCATTTTTCCCCAGCAGAAAAAAGTGAGCATATCTTCCTTTGTAGTCTTTGAGGAAACAAGGGTATCATGTGACACACTTTGCGAGAAAAACAAAAGTATCAAGTTACAAAAAAAAATAAAATTATCATGTTTGCTAGTTCAACGTATTAATGAATCTAAATACAGGCAGGAGACGAATCAAAGTGTACTAACAGTCTTGCATAACACTCTGCATTATCTGAGATTGTCTCGCTAGTTTGTGCAGAGTGCACTATTGGGATGGTTTGGGGGTTGATGCCGCTAAAGCACTATGGCAATATGGCAGTATGGCAGTAAGGCACTACTGCAATAAGGTGTAAACTTTAATGTTTGTTTAATTAATTAGTTCCAATTAATTAATTAGCCTTGTTTTGAGGGAGTGGGGTGGGTACCTTTGATTGCTACATAAAACGTACTATACTTACATTTCTTCAGGTATAACATCACAAAATTATATATGGTTCCAATATTCCTGTCTTATCCTAGTGGTACTATTCTTTTAAGAACAAAAGCAAAAAAAGCTAAAAGCGTATGCACAGGTTGATTAGCATTAGTATTACGTATATGTTTGGTAAACGATACATTTCATACACAATTATACAGGAACATTAAGTGCTCTTCCTTGGGGTTGAACACAGTATGTAAGACGCATGCGCTCTAGCCTTGTCAGCATGATACATTCCATTCTCGAGTTCAATACCACACTCTCGTCTTAACGGGCGATAGCAGTCATATTTCGGGTAATTCATATCAGTTCTCCATTTTAGTGCAAAGAACGCTTTTGTGACAGCGTATCTTTTGGAATTATCCCTAGCTCGGTTCAAAAATGTTGTGTGCTGTTTTCAAACTATTTCGTGTTTGCTAAGCTTTTAACAGGGAAACAATGGATCTCCTCAGCAGCTTGTTTATTTTCTCCCCTATGAAAGAGAACAAGAAGTTCACAAATGTATTCACCCGAACCATTTCTGAGTTAGCGGCATTAAAATTAGTAATGTCGTGATAAAAGAAACTTCTCAAATATTGCTGCAGACACTGTTGCAGTTGCAGAAACCGCAAATAAGTTTAGTCAGTCTTTGAGGAGACTCGTTCACCGATGTAGGACATAATATCGGTCAAGTTGAAACGCTTCTCGGTTGTATTAATCGATATCATTGTGTACTTTGAACTGGTTTACCGTTAACACAAGGGCTGGCAACATAATACATGTAAGAATGTGTGCTATTGCAAGACACGACGCGACTATTTGATAATTAAATTAGTAATTGCGTATCGATAATATGAAAATTTGTTGCCTCTTGAATGAAACAAAATCATTCCTCTTCCATTTTTTTTCATCAGTTAGTAACATTATTTCATTTTTCTCCAGCAGGAAAAAAGCGAGCATGTCTTCCTTTGTATGTTTTAAGAAAACAAGGGTATCATCTTACAAACTTTGCGAGGAAAACAAAAGAATCAAGTTACAAATGTTGGCGTTGAAAAAATATAACTATCACATTTGCTAGTTCAACGTGTTAATTAATTTAAAATGAATGAAATTCAACGTAAAACACCACAGTAAAGTTTAAAACCATCTTGACAAGTAGTAATAGTAAGTTATTTTTGGAAATTGAATTAACGAGTACAGGCAGCAGAAGACTCAAAACGTACTGATTGCGATTCTTGACTCCAAATACTCCAAAATGACTCCAAATTTTGTGAAGCAGAAGTCACACTGACTCCACTCAGCAATAAAATTTGCAAACCCTGCTTACATATTGCAAATCTGCATTCTCTTCTCTTGGAGAGTATAAATTATCTTTATAAAATAATGTCACAGTGGCACAGTTCTCATTGGCATTCATCAGACATGAAATTATCAACATTGTTGGATGTTGTACCATCTGAGGTGTCATGACTCAGTGAGGTCTGCATTCCTTGGTGTTTTGTTTTGCTGGTTACCAATTTCCCCTGTTGTGATCAGTGGAAGTCTACATTATCAATTAACAAATGTTTCTCTGTTAATTCATCCTCCTTGTCAATGTAGTTGTAGACGTCTTAGCAAATGCAGTTACATTTTTTTGAGGTTTTCCTTCTCCAGTTGAAATGATGCATTTACTTCAATGTAACAGTTTTCTAGTAACATGGATCTGTTACATCCGTGACGTAACGATATTTTGGAACCAGGATTTGCAGCAACCTTTTTCTGCAGTCCTTATTGTTATATATTGGAGATATGTTCACAATCTCGTTTAAAATATCAGGACAACTAATGTTTTTGGTTTTTCTGGTGCTTGATTGACAATATCTTGTTTCTCAGCAGTTGTGACAATGGTTTCATCAGTAGTCGAAAGCTTTTTTCCATAAAAGTGCTTTAGTTGACAATTGGTAAGATTGTGAAATTGTTCATCATCAATTTGGTCAATCTGGTTTTCTTGTGACTGTGCACATTTTTTGCACCTGGCATAGATAAAAATTAACTGATTTAAGCATCAGTGCTGTTCTCAAGGTCAGTAGTAAGTGAGCTGTCCAATGTTTCCCTTGCAATTGATTCAGATGTAATTTGTGGCAGTGAATTAGGTTCAGTGCCATTCATCTTTGGAAAGTTAGTGTCGTTACTACTTTTAAATTTCCTGGTACTATGAATGTTCATACTGTCATTTGCACTGGTTGGGAGTGTGTAGTCTGCAATTTTATCTTGCTCACACTGGGCTCTGCATTTCTCTCGGCTCATAAATTGTGAAAAACTACCCTTCTTTGCAAACTTGTTGCAATGATCAAAAACCTGAAAACTCTTGTAGAGTAACACAAAGGTCATCAAAATATGTCCATTTACTATGACTTTCAATAGCACAAGTAAAGTGAAGGAGTTTTACAACTCATGCATTTTAACCATCCTGGGTTTGTATGCATGTCAGCAACATACAGGGGCCACATATCCATAACCACTGTCTAAAATACTGCTATTCAAAGTCCGGATTTGCACATTTGCTGCAAAAGGAATTAAAGGTTCTAAAGGTTGTGAAAAGACTCTCCTCTTCCACATGCATAATACCAAATGTTCTTCACTCAAATATTTGGCTTAAATATGCATTACAGTCCCTCGCTACAAATGAACTACAGTGGTCTATGATGTATGACCACACAGGCTCCCAAATTTCCCTTAATAACAAACTTCTCTTGGACAGATATAATCTAAGCAAGCATTGAAAAGCAGGTCTGTAAACTCATTTCTTGCTAGCAGATTTCATAAATCTGGAAGAAACAAATGTGTAGACACCTCCAAAAAGGATCAGCTGTACATGAATAAATTCCAGGGTGAACGAAAATTGAGTTCATAAAGTGCCCTCTTTGGATTGTGACCAACAACTTCTTTGGCTTTGAGCGTGACATATTTTGAGCGTGCATGAGATTGATATAGATTATATTTTCATCACATAATAAGAGCTCTGCAAACCACGCACTTGAATTTGTATGACATGTTATGAAAGTGCATCATTCAAAAGACAACAGTATCGAGTTTCTTATCTATGGATATTTCACTGTTTCTCCCTCTAATTGTTGAAATAATACTGCCTGATCTGATGATTTATTCTCTTTCTAATCCAGGGAATACCAGAAGATTTTTTTTGGTTCGTGATAAACAAAGAATAGGACAATAAATACTTTTCGGATATTTTAAAATAATCTACGGACCGTACTCTAAGCTCAGAAGGATAAATTTATATTGTTTGTGCATGTGCGTGTAATCCTAGCATCTAACATTTCTTTTAGATATCTCGTGTTTACAAGAGTTGTGACTGTTTCAGAGAAATTATTTGACTTCAGAGGTCTATGAGCATTCAGCAAGTATTTTGTCTGTCTGCGTGACGTCAAGTGAAAAGACTTAGACTTACATGCATGTAATGTTGTTAAGTGCATTGTTTTAAGTAATTTTATTTTCATTTATTTTTTTGGATGTAATTAGGGGCTTAGGCCCCTTTCAGACCGGTGCTCGCACATAGGCACTAGTGTAAGCAAACATTCATGGTGCCCAGGAAAAATTAAGACCACCGTATCTGGGCACGGGCACCACCTACAAAGGCATTACTTGGCACTGCTTTGGGCACGGGCACTTGGCGTTAACACGTCTTCAGCACTTCCCAAGCCTTGCTACCCATTGCAGAGTAGGAAGGCCACTAAAAGGAGAAAATTTGGGTGAAATAACAATAATACATTGCAATTGGAAAACGGAACTATGAATCCTAAACAAATATATTGGGCACGAGCTATCTAAACAAATTCCATTTTAGTGCCATGTCTGAACGGGGCTTAGTCTTACCTCATCTGGTAATTCCAAGATGGAATTCGAATTAAAAAAACTATGTACATCAAAGCCATTTTTAGCAAAACATTTTATGTTAAGTTACATTCTCTTTGTCTGAAGCACACCCCAGCCTCCAGTTATGCACAGAACACTTTTGCAAAGCAAAACAAGTTTTGAAGTATAACTGTCCTGGGAAGGCATATTACTACATCATTACAGCATGACTACCTGTTTGAACTCTTACATATCCACAGAGCTTTTAGCAATAAGAGCATTTTCAATACTCTTTAAATGAATATTCAGCACAATGTTGGCTATCCATCACTGTCATTGTTTGTTTTGTTTATGGTACATGTTTTTATTGTTCATCCCCATATCTCAAAAGAACATTACAAGTATTCCTTCGAGGTTGGCAAATACTGGCTACGGGGACGGCAAACTTACTAAGCCCTTCAAAGCGAGTCAAACCACCAAATTTATGTGAAATTTCCCTGTAACTACAATTGAAGTTTTCTGATAATAAAGTAGTTTTGGTTAGCAGCAACCGGTAGTGCAGTACAGCCCAGTTTTGCGTGTCCATGAGTATGTGTTCATGAGAAGAACATCTGTCGTAAAGGAAAATCTCAAATCCATGACTGGAGACTTGAACTGTGGGAAACGGTGTTCCGTCATAACTGTAATGGGTCTTGTAAACAAAGGAAAACGTTATGGCAGTAGCTATAGCTTGAGAAAGTCCTTATCCAAAATCGCTTGGATTTAACCTCCCTTCAACCTTAGTACAACCAGCATCAAGCATATCTTCATCCCAGTCATCAGTAACAAGTTGAGCAAGTACAGCAGTTACTCCTGATGCTGCTGCTGCTGCTGTAGCGTTACTTGGAACAACCATCATGTCTGCCTTGAAGCCACCCTTAACTTTGATGGTCCTTTAGCAAAGGCATACAACTCTGATGATGCTGCATGGCGGGAATTAAGAACAATAACATCTTGAGGACCAAGGAGAGGAGCAATCAATTCACAAGCAATTACCACATTGCTATCTATCTCTCTTGGACAGTCCCACAGATGGACTGTCAGTAACTTCATGTTTTCTTCAGATAGGCTTTCCAACGCATCTATTATAAAATCTGATGTCTCCGAAGAAGCCTGAATGTCTGGAGAGCCGTCTGGGGGAACATCGTCTTGCTCACCCTCACCTCTAAGCTCCCTCACTTTGCGTTCAAGAACCTTTTTACCTTTGCCAAACAAATCCCAGAAATCTACTCCAAGGTACATCTTATCCTGATCTGCGAACCATTTCTAATTAAACACAGCATCGCTCAGTGAAATATAGGTAGGACAGCAACCTTCTATTTGTGAAAAGTACAGCTTTCCAGCACAAAGCCATTTCTCAATTTGTTCTACAAGATCATATTTTTCCTTTGCGTTCATCATGGAGAACCAATACCAGAAGATGAACAAAAAACTTGATTAGTTCAAATAAGTAATGATAACATGCGTTTTTAGATGACAATTTCTTTGCAAAACAGTTGATGTAACCCTCTACCCTTTAGTCTCTTAGTAAATCTTGAAATAACAAAACATGAACAAAAAAGCTTTGTTATTTTAAATAAGTAATTATGACCTGTGTTTTCTGGACTAAAGATGCTACGTTTTTGAGTTATTCACACTCCTCATGCTTGTGTTCTGAGCAAACCAATGTGACAAGCATCACGCAACGTAACTGCAAAGTTATCTAATAATCGTTGAAATGATACCATTGATAAATCCTTTACTATCTTCTTGAGCCTGTAGTGATAAAATTAAACATTTGCTAGTTACTTCGGAAATGTGTAGTTAATTTTCTGACTGGGTTTGAAGTTTTGGTTTGTGATCTTTGTATTTGTGGTGTTTACTTGAGTCTGTGAACCCCATTGCTGATTTGTCCAACAAATCAACATCTGTAGCAACAGTTCAATCTGGTACTGCTGAATTGAAGATAAGAAGAAATCACTGTGATGACAGACAACCACCCTGAAATATATTTTGGCAATATGTTGTCAAGTCTAGTATAAACTATCTATTTATGAATTTAACATTGCACTGACATCATGTACCCTACAAAACAGTCAACTGTTTTTCACCAACTGTCAATATTATTTTGTTGATTAGGTCTTTTGTTGTACTGAAGTGATGTTGAATTTCTTGTTGTAGAACACTGTTGCCTCTACAGATAACAGGAGTTGAATTACTCGTGGTTTATTGAAATCATTGGAATCATCAACCTCGGCATTTGGTTTGAAAATGTTGTGCAATGTAATAAGTTTTTGTTGAAATTGTCAGGGAGCCCTGCTGTCCTTTTGATGAACAGGGGTTTTGCGATTGTGCACTTTGAACACTTGTCTTTGAGTGGTGCACATCCACAATTTGCACAGTGCAAAATGTTCTTGTCAATATTTAATGGGAAGGCTGCATTGCATTAACAGTATCGGCAAGTTGGTACCTTTTCACCCCATCAACTGGGCATGAAACTGTGTTCAGCTGGTTATCAATCAGCAGTTCATCACTTTGCTGTATTGGGAACTGTGTTTGCATTATCGAAGACTGGCGGTGAAGCATGATGTACTTGTTGGTGTTAAAGGTCTTTACCAGTGCTTGGGTGAGATTGTAAGTTAGACCATTCTGCACATGGTCTATATCTTTTTCCCACAGAACCAATCTTATGGACCCAGTTTCATCTGTATGGACTGGGTGACTGATTTTGATTTACAATTGTGGCCTTAATATTAAGTCAAAAAAGGTTTCAAACTTATTAACTGCTCGTCAGTGGGCCAAGTGTGATTTTTGTTTTGCTCAGGGTTTAGTTTATTTATTATTTTTGTGTGGCTTACACGAAGTGTATAGCCACAATATGGCATCATCTGATTTATTTATTTATTTATTTATTTGTTCGCGAGAGTTGAGAGCCTGTCACGTGGTCTAGTGTCGTGGCCATTTTGGTTGTAAGCGTGGTCTCTAGTAATTTTTTTTTCAGGTGATCGTTTCGCAAATTAGTTCTCCTCACAGAAGCCAACACATCCTGACCCGGCTTGTGTTATTAGTGCTGCTTGTGCAAGATTTTTTACGCTCTCAAAAGACAACATTTAAGTACGTGCTTGAATCTTCGATATGGGTTGTACAAGGAGTCATTGCACTAAATCGGCTTGATCTAACGGTGCGGGTTGTACCACTGAGAGTTTGAAAGTGTTTGAAAGTGCCTGAAGCCACCTGAAAGTGTTGTAAAGTGAAATAGACTGTATTGCACTTGAATTTTCCTTGCACTGTTGAGAACTCATGGAAGTTTTTCAAAGGGTTTCTAGCTTGCCCAAGATCAAAACAACAAAAGGAAGTATGGGGATCAATAATACACCGGTCAAGGATTGGGTCTCGTGACTATTTCACTAGTAATAGTTGACACTAAAACTGCCCCCGCTGATTCAAACTTTGTGATCTGTACATAGTGCTTTGTATTTGTAACTGAATGAGACCCATTCCCAGGCTCCTTATTTGTGCTTTAAGGCGGTGAAAGACTGGGAAGAAATTATGTCACGGCAAAGGTTGCAGCACAGGCTGGGATGGTAGGAATGCAATGCGTTTTAGTGAAATCAACTTTGGAGGGACTGGGTATGAATGTGGTGAAGAAAGAAAACCTTTCATTCAAAACGACCTAAATAAAGTGTTCCCGATTTTGAGACAATTTTTTTTTGAAATAATAGGGAGCTTTAGATTGGACTACGAATACGAGTTTCAGTACGAGTACGACTTTCGAATTTCAAACCAGTGACATTTCCAGAGCCCTCCTTCTTCATGTTGGTTTTACGTAGAGAGAGCACCTCATGGGAGGAAATGGGTATGTGTTGTGATAATGTGAAGCCTGAAAACTAGAATTGAAAAGTCGTACTCGCAGTCAATCTCGTACTCGTAGTCCAATCTAAAGCTCCCTAATATTCTGCTGGATTGATGAATGAATTGATAACAATTGACTGATATGAAAACTCGATGAGAAAAAACTTTGATTATTATCGATTCCAATTTATTTAGTTATTTTGACTTTGGTACAAGGTAGAGACGAGTGGCTTAAGAAATTGTGACATTGTTGTTTAATTAAAATATCCTTTTGTGTTGACTGCTCTATTCTCCCAGTGAGAGCAGAAGTGTTACCCAATACCATATTATAAAGTTCATATGAAGCAAAAAGCCAATAATGTTTTTATTAAAAACTGGCATGGTACTGAACTGAACTGTGTCAGTAAATTGTACCTAAAGTATAACAACAACTATAATTTAAGACATTAAAAATAAATAAATCTTTAGTGGAATGACGAAAAAGTGTTGCTTTCTCGGCATACAAGCTGATGAAATGTTTATTTCTGCTGTAAGAAGGAATAAGTTATGTGATAATAAAATGTGTCTACCTAAGAAAAATAGCTTGTGGCACTGTCCAATGAAAGCAACATGACTTTAAACATTTACTTATCTTTGTTTCCTCTTTTCAGTTTTACAATTACTTTGAGTGAAAATGTTAGGAATTTGATGTGTTGCATGAAATTGTAATCCTTAAAATTTGTAATATTTTAGAAATAATTGGAGCAAATTTGGCTGATCACTCGTAATTAATAGTGACATTATAACTATATTTTCCATTGTAACAACTTGAAACTCTGGACCA
Organism: Platygyra sinensis; assembly: GCA_019787425.1. Lineage (NCBI taxonomy): Eukaryota > Metazoa > Cnidaria > Anthozoa > Scleractinia > Merulinidae > Platygyra > Platygyra sinensis. The sequence goes on along the minus strand of JAHPZR010030380.1, from coordinate 37,980 downwards.
ATTTTTAAAGAATTTGATGGTGCTTTCCATCAAAGCAATGACTACGAAGTTGTGCCTTCTAAAATGGAATAAGCCACATTGTGTAAAAAAACTTGTCTTGTGTGACTTGAAGATAATGTACTCACAGAAACAATTCCTGGCTTAATAATACAATAAGCTTTATAAGAATATGAAATTTAAAAGTTGCTTTAGTAGTTCTGTGATATGTCAGAAGATGTCCTCATATAGTTTTAAAAGTGTTGATTAGCAAAAAGTTATTTATTGGCAATGTTTTCAGTGCCATTGTCTTCCATTTGGTCAGTGTTTTCCATTTGGTGCATCTGTAACTTTGTGATAAGTTTTCCATTTTGTGACAGGTGGAAATGTATGTGCTCCAAAAGCAACAGCTCTTCAATAAGAGAGTCTGTGTCTTTAAACTCAAAGATGTCCTTCTCAAGGAACAAAGATACAACTTTTGGAAAAGCTGTCACCTAATATTCCTTGCCTTCTTTCTCAATGGTGAAGTTCACAGTTATGTCAACATAGCAATTTTTCACTAACATTGATTTGTTGCAGTTGATGCACTTGACAATTTTTGATCCTGGGTTTGAGTTGATCTTTTTTTTGCAGTCTCTGTTGTTGCAAGCGAGAGATGAATTAACTGGAACATTCAGTACCTCTGGGCAGCAAATGGAGTTTTCATGTTTCTGTTCGACAATTTCGCTGATGTTTTGTTCTTCAGCTGGTGATATTTTTGATGTGAGCGTTGTGGTTAAGCATTTACCATAGAAGTGGCGAAGTCTGCAGTTTGCAATGTTGTGCAACTTTGATTTTTCTATCAAAGTAATGCATTCTCCCCAGATTGAGATTGGTATGGAGCCCGAGCTGTCAGTTAGGGTACCATAATTCATGAAATGGTTAGGCATTGTGAAATTCTCTCACCTCTACACAATCAATGAATGGCAAATGATTCACTGTTCTCTAGTTTTATTTGAAAATAGTAAAACACTGCAATTTAACAAAAAAGTGTGAACGAATGTGCACCTTATGAACTGATAAGGCCTTCGACTGATCACCAAGACAAAAATATTCAAAACACAGGCAAGCATTCACAATTTTCTCACCTTTACGCAACGAATACCGCTTGAATGTCTAGAGATCGCTTCCTGTGTATTTGCTATCAATATCTCTCTAAAATGTATCTGTATGTAAGAAGTAAAGCACCGTAATTTAACAAAAATTATAAACAAATGCGCACTTTATGAAACGATTAAGCCATTGATCAAATATCTTCCCCGCGTCTGTTAGAGGTATAAAATGTAGGCGAGATTTCTCACCTTTTCGCATGGAATCTTTACAATCAGTCGAATTCTTTAGCTTCTTTATTTCGTTTTCCTTCAAAGAAATGGCGTAAATATGAGTAGGCGTAAATATGAGTAAACGGAAAAACAAAATAGACTATTTCAGGCACAGCAACAACAACAACAATAATTTTATTTGCATTTCCTTTTGAAGTAAGGTTACAAGAGATCTATATATATTTTCTTTTTTTATGTTAAGATGTTAAGTAATTTTGAGATTATATATAGTTTACGAAGGAAATGCCTAGTGCCAAAATGAACCCTAAGGTTTTCGAGTTCAGCCCTAGGCTTGCTATGTTGTAATTTTTGTAGCTTACACTCAAACTGGTGTTTACACTCACACAAGTGTATAGCGAAGGCGAAATGGAATGAAATAGAAAAAAAAAAAAAAAAAAAAAAGCGAAAAAAAGAGCAAAAATGCATGCAAAAAGGGAAAAAAAAAAAAAAAAAAAAAAGGCATAGCGCTACTACAATCAGGCAGCTATAAGACTATAAAACAGAAAGGGAAGAAGGATAATCCTATTTTGAAATGATCTTTAAAGGTAAGATTGCTTACGTAGTAAATGCTGTTTAACTTGTTTACTAAAACAGTTTGAGCTAAGGTTTTTGAGATCAGTTGGTAATTCTTGCCAAAGTTCAGAGGCCAGTGAAGCTATAGTCTGTTTTCCGATGTTAGTTCTTGTTCGTACAGAACTGCCTACATCCTTTTACTGTAACTTTTGTATTTTGTTCTAAACCTCAACTGTTTTGAACCTCGAGTGAGCATTGATCGGTTGAGCAATCGTTGTTGACTGAGTCTTTCAGTCACTGGAAGTGATTTGTGTCTGACAAATTGTGGTTGGGAGAGATTTGTGTCTGGCAAATCGAAGACAAATCGTGGCTGGAAGTGATTTGTGTCTGACAAATCGAAGATATTTTCAAAGCTCAGTAGTAGATCGACATTGGACTGAGTCTTTCAGTCGCTGACAGTCGATCGTGTGACTGAAACTCGTGAGACTACCACTTCCCCCAGTTACTGCAAATAAGATTTGTGCGATAGTAGTTTTGGATCAGTCCTCCCAATCCCCCAAAGCCTCTTGCAAATGTGTTACTAAAAACTGAAAAGATCCTACTTCGCCAAAATATTATGTCAAATACGGCTTACCTCCTCAGACCATGTGCTGCAACCTTAGTGCCGTGAGCATTTACATCAAGTAATCAATATCGCCTTTATCGTCTCAGTATCAAAGCGTTCTGCCTGTCAACCAATTAAATCAAGTGCCAGCAGTGACGTCGTGATTGTTATGGCCAACAGCCAATCAAATCACTCGTCGTCAACTCCCGATACCTTTAGCGGGCGAAACTGTCACACCTCCCAAGACTGTTAGCGGTCACAAAAATGTCACACCTCCCAAGACTGTTAGCGGTCACAAAAATGTCACACCTCCCAAGACTGTTAGCGGTCGCATTTTAGCCAACTCGAGATTTCGTCTGGTAATATAATATCGACTGTATATCCATACTGTACGTACTTCTATTTATGCACGGACCACAATGATGCCTCCTCGGGTTTTGGCCTCTGGGCCAAAACCCTATGGGGGCAATGAAACCAAAGGATATCTTGTCACGTTTTACACTGAGGATCATTTTTGGAGTGTAAT
>JAHPZR010030380.1:0-30000 GCA_019787425.1 Platygyra sinensis | reverse complement strand
TCACTGGATAGCAGAAGAAGAAGTAACATTGGGTTTTGACAAAATGTGACGCTTTGTTTTAGCCTTTAAGAGCCACTGATCAATTGCGGAATCTGGGTCAAACTCTTTCAGCACTGTGCCTTGGTCTTTAACTCGTAAGGGGTTGCTCAATATTTCCTGCTGCATCCTTGTTTTCAGCACTGTTTTCAGCCGATTCGTTCCTGAGAATGACCTTTCACATGTGGCAGTTGTTGGTGAGATAGTGATCATGAGCTTCACCAACACAAGAACATTATTTAGGTCATTTTGGTTACATGCAAGCAGGGATACATACACATCATTTGGTTTCGATGCTCTCTGTGTAGCCAAGAAGCTCTTCAATTCCTGCCACTCTTTAACCGCTCCATCTTTTTCATCTTGGGAAAGAAGTGGGGCAAAATAATCTACTAGCCTTTGAACTTCCTTGTTACCATAACCAGCTCTTTCTCCTCTTTGAACAGGGAAATTTCTGTAATCAAAAACAGTGAAATCAGAGAGAGGTGGGCTGCTGAGGCTAGCAAACCTCTTTACAACATAGTTAATGGTATCAGTCAAAAATCTTGAAAAAAGCTCACGGAGATCTGTACTTTGGCTATTATCTTTCAGTGAAACTTCTTGGCTGTTGTTTTTTCCATTCAGTAGGATCTTTTTCTCCTCATCGTAGCTGCTCTTGAACTTAGTTTGGAACTTCGACAACTCTGTGGGAGGCTTGTCATTCTTTAACAGCTCCAAGTTTGCTATGATTGTGTCAAGTTTTTTGCAACATCATTGATGAAAAGATCAGCTCTTTGGAAACTTTCACTCAGTTCCTTTAAAACTGCAGTGACATCTAACAAAAAGTAAAGGAATCTTGCAAATTTCCCTGTTGTGATTTGCTTTAGTATCCCCTTGGCTTTGGCTGCATCTTCACCTTTCCCACTGCTCACCTGCTCCAAGTGTGTGACTGTCACGGCACGATTTTTTTTCCATGGCAGCGAGAGCTCTATGTCTGCTAGACAGCCACCTTGTCTTCTCGATGTTACTGCTGAAATTAGCTGGATTTTCATCAAGGATTTCTGATACTGCATTGACTTCTCTTCTTTTCTTGGGTGAATAATAGTAAAACTTGAAAACTTGCCTAATAGTTTCGTCAAAAGTTTCAAGGTAGGGAATGGTTTGAACTGCATCTCAAACAGCAAGCTCAAGGTTATGAGCAACACAGTGTAAAATCACAACTGGCGGTGGAACCTTTTTTATGTATTTGCACAGCAATGCCTGACTTCGTGCCCATCATGACGCTAGCTCCATCAAAATTGCACCCAACTAACTTCTTCAGTGTTTCTTCATCAATGTCAATTGTCTCCAAGCCGGTTGTAGTTGCGTTACAAACTCCAGCTGCAGTTGCAGATTCAAGGGGAACAATGTCAACAAATTTTGTCCATGGCAGTCCTTGTTTGTCCACATAATGTACGAACACTGTCTCTTGTTCAATAATTCCTGCATCTGTTGAGCCGTCTGACAGTTACGAAAGAAACCTTGTCTCTCTCACTTCTCTCTTGATTTTTTCTTTCTCAACATCAGCAATGCTGGCAATGAATTGACTACACATCTTCTCATTACGGTACATACTCTCCATCTTTACACCATTCTTTTCTTGGAGGTCCCAGAGGCTGCCAAATTTTCTAAAAGCTAGTTCTTCCTTTCCCACAAAAAAAGCAGTGTTCATAAGGACTCTGAGGTGGTGTCTGTTCTTTTCATCCAAGGAAGTTATCATCTGTTGTGCAGCTTTTTTAATAGGAGGTTGGTATTCAAGTTGGTTATTCTTTTGCCAGGCCTTAGCACAATGCAAATGGCACTTGGAAGTGTTATGGCTCACCAATGGGCTGCGTCTGTAATTTCCGTCTGAACCACATCCTGAAAAGAGGGGGCTGCTTTTATCCGCTAAAGCTTCATTTTGTCTGCAGTAGAAGCAGTACATTTTCGCTCCAGATTCCTCTGCTCCAATGCCAAGCCATGGAAATTCTGACTTCCATTGCTCTTGAAAGTTGCGTTTTCTCTTCTTTTCATAATCCTGCTTTGCAAGGACCTTGCCTTTCTTCTTGCCACAACTACTCGAAGACTCACTTGATTCTTTGCTTGATTCTTTCGTTGACTGGTTTGGAAGGAAAGCAAACAGCGTGGACTGACGCTTTTGAGATTCCGCCATTATTGACACAAATTTAAAGCCTGGGGATTAGTCTTAACAGGCCTGGTTACTAAAGCCAGATGAGATCACCGAAACAAATGAATGGCTGTAGAATAGCGAAGTTTAGAGGAATCTTTACACTTATTTTGTCAAGTTAAAGGCTTGCTATTGCTACCGTTAGACATATTTCAATTCTACTGCAACTTGAAGTCGATTTTCCTCTGTTTCTGTAGTTGTTTAGACATCAGAAATGTGCTTGTCCCACGGACAAGTCATGTTTAAGATTTACATGTCCGAACTAAATTTCTACTTGTCCCGGACAATTGGACATAGGTTTTGGCGCACCCTGTGCAATAATACAGTTCGTGTTGATGGTGCCTAGAGTAATCAATCAATCATCACAGTGTGCTTTGGAATGTGCACTGCATTTCGACTGTACCAAGAAGACAGTTAAATTTTAAATGCACGGTAATAAGATCTAAGATCTTTCTTGTTTAGTTTTGTCGGTTACCAAAGGCAGACTTCCCACTTGGCCAACTCATGGTTGGGACTTCAAATCATGCAACCTGTAATGTTTACTTGCCAAAGGCTTTTAGAACGCTTATACATGAAAATTTTACAGATATTTTTTTCTTTTGTGTGTCTAAAATGTTTTCTTTTGGCTTTATCAAAGCATTGGATTTGAAGCAAAGAACGTGTGAGAATGTGGAAGGATTATGCCTGGCCAGACATTGAGTCATGCAACCTTTCATGTTGACTTCATACGCCAAACACTGCAGTAATGTTAAAACACAGAACATGTTACCGATATTATTTTTATAGTGTGTGAAACATATTTTCTTTTGGTTTTAACAAAGCGTTGGATTCAAGGGGAATAAATAAAAAACGAATTATGTCAGCTATGGAATGTACTGACCTTGCAGCTTTTACTTTTGCTATGTGACAAATGAGATGGCACTTTGTAAGAGGGATCATGCAACAATACAGTTTGAGTTCATGTGGTATCTACAGTAATAAATGAATTATCAAGGACTGTTTTAGAATGTGCACTATTGTAGTGTTAAGACCAAAAGAGGGAAATTTTAAGGTGCGGTTATAAGATCTGAAACATCTCTTCTTTTACATCGTTTAGCAAGTAACTGTTATTCTCCTGTTTTTCTTACCTCCCCAAATGTCAGCTGTTTTCTCAAACTCGAACTCTTCTAACTCATGGGTAGGATAATCCTTGTCCCAGCCCCCGTCCCAGCTTTGTTGGTCTCGGAGATCTTAAAACTGTCAGAGACAATTTAATGGACCACAAGGTCAATACTCTCTAGGTGTGACAAAACATTTGTCAAAGAAGACAAATGTGATACGCAGTCTACATCCATTCAATCCTTATTGAGCACACTGTCCTATGGCAGCATTTTCATAAGATGGGGATCTGCATTCCTTATTGTGTGAAGCATGGACAAGCATGCTTTTTCATTGTGCAGCAGTATCATCCAGTTGGCAAAATTGCATTTCAGACTTTTGCCAACATGCACAGCATTTGGAAGACAAATGAAATGTGTTGATTTGAAGTTCCATTAGCTCTGCTCTCTGCTATCATTTTGAACGCCTTATTGCCAAACCTGTGAGGGTTGTCCAATACACTCAAACTGAGTTGAGTCGTGTAACCTTGTTGCAGACTCGTCATACCAGAAGCTTCCCGTAATTTTGTAGTGACTCGACTTACCGGAAGTTGAAGGAGTTATTGCTGGTTTCTACAAGGAGTTAAGTTCACAAGTTACCAGTTGATATGAGTCGACACGACTCTACATTTAGAATTGTCGAGTCGACAGAGTGAGACTTAGTATAAATCTGCTTGAAATGGTTGTGGTGGGGGTTTTATAAAGTGTCGTCAAGTCGCTACGAGCCGACATGCCTTGACCTAAGGAATAGTAGAAATGACAGTGTAAGACTTAGTATAAAACTGCTTGAAGTGGTTGTGGTGGGGGTGCATAAAATGCGGTCAAGTCGTGTTGAGTAGCTACGAGTCGAGACGACTTGACTTTACGAACGGTCAAATGGACAGAGTGAGACTTAGTCTAAAACTGCTTGAAGTGGTTGCGGTGGAGGTGCATAAAACGTAGTCAAGTCATGTCGAGTTGTTTCGAGTCGGCAAGACTTGATTTTACGAACAGTCGAGTTGACAGAGTGAGGCTTCTTACAAACGTGCTTGAAGTGATTGTGGAGGGGTGTATAAAATGTTGTCAAGTCTTGTCGAGTCGCTACAAGTCGACACGACTTGACTTTATGAAAAGTCGAGTAGACAGAGTGAGACTTTGTATAAAAGTGCTTGAAGTGGTTGTGGTGGGGTTGCATAAAATGTCATCAAGTCGTGTCGAGTTGTTACAAGTCGACATGACTTGATTTTAGGAACAGTCGAGTCGACAGAGTGAGACTTAGTATAAAAGTTCTTGAAGTGATTGTGGAGGAGTGTATAAAATGTTGTCATGTCGAGTTGAGTCGTTATGAGTCGACACTTGACTTGACTTTAGGAATAGTCGAGTCGACAGAGTGAGACTTGGAATGGATCTGCTTGTAGTGGTTGTGGAGGGGGTTTGTCAGGTGTCGTCCAGCCGTTTCGAGTGGCCACTATTGAGACTACTCAACATTTGGAATAGTCAAGTCTACAAAGTGCAAATTAGTATTAGTGTTTTCTAAATTTCTCGCCACCTTTCCCACCTCCACGTAAATAAACCTAATATGCAATACACGCGGGCGCTATTGCAGACTGGCTTGGGCATTATCCGAGACTCGGGAGGCACTCAATTGTCGCTCAAATCAAAGAGAAACGGGATCGCAAATAGGACAAAACTGGAAAAGCTGAAAACCACATTGCTCTTTTAAAACCTCTCAAAACAATATTTTTTAGCCAAGAGCTCTTAGGTCAATTTTTAGATGTGCATGTAATGATTTTGATTAAAAAAAATCATAATTCTTAAATTTTAGCAGTTTTCTATTTTTTGTAATTTTTTATTATCTCACAAGTGTAAGTAGCAATTTTCATTTTCAACTTAGGATAGAGGGCCACTGGTTAACTGTTATGTGTTACCCTCTTTGCTACTACTACTACCACTACTACTATACCAAAACTGATCGGAACCCCACGTAAGCAATTGCTTTCTTGTTGCATTCAAATTCATGGGTTTTGATAAAGTGGCATTATCTTGGCATAATGGCAATTCAATTTTTTGTTAGCGTTGATCCTCAGCGTGGTATTGAATACAATAACCCTAGCTAGAAGTGGGAAATTATAAATGTGATACTTTGGCGGACGGTTCTTTTTGCGTCCCTTGCCGTCAGCATTTTTTAAATGTGAGGCTTCGGAGTCTGTAAAGTTTTTATAATAGCGCGGGTTGGAGATGTTCACATCATTTATAAAATCAAATGCGAAAATCGGTCTCTTGGATTTTAAACCTTTCAGGAAAAGGAAACTTCGAGAGGGTTTTGCGCAAAATACGTGACTGTCATTCAAATGTCCGTAAACGAAACGAAACTGTCTAATCAGTGAAATGGAATGGATAAAAGGGTTTAGGTGGGTAATAACTCTTTTAAAGGTGCGCTCTAATTAACCAAATTTTGGCGAGTTTATTGTTTGAAGTAGGTGTGATAATTGTTGTGTTTAGTCTATTGTCATACAATCAGTATGTTAAGAAGTGATTATACAGCAAGCAGTCCCAAATAGTATATAAAAGAACATAACTTTAAAAACTTGTTCTAACGAAATGAATAACAGATAAAAAACAAAATAAATGCGTACGACCTTCTAAAAAGTCAGCTATGACCTAGAGAAATGTGTCAAAGAATGTTGTCATGTGCACTATTAAACTGAATGCAAATATATCATGAAGGACCATGAAGGTGAGGTCGCTAGTTGATAATGAAAGAAAGAGACTGGGAATAATCGGTAATCGGGATTAAAATAATGTGCCAACCAGTGTAAATAACCAAGGATGGAATAACACGAAATACTTAAGAACCAAACCACATGAGCAAAAATAAAAATGTACGTGGAATGTAAGTGCCCCTAATTCACGACAACAAGCTAAAGGGAATAAATTAGCACATTTGGAACGAGTTTGAGGATTATGTTATGAACGCTAATAATACTTGACAAATAGCTGCAGAGGCTCGGTGAAACGTGGATATTCGCTGGCAAATAAATATAACTTGTCTGAACAAACACTATTATGATGACTGAAGTGCATGTGTGTGTGTGGTTTCATTCGCTTCCACTTCTCCAGACGTTTGCACAATGAAATAAACATTGTGTGCTCGGATTCTTGCTTTCCTTGCATGCCTATTTAATTCAGTCTGGATGCCCATTTCGTTGTATGAGTATATATGATACGGGTGTTTCCCTTAAAAAATGATCACTCTTTTGCAAAAGTTTAAAGAACGAAGTATATATTGCATGGCGTCTTGTCACGATTGGATCCTTAGCTTCGTGTTTTGGACACGCATTTCGCTGCTAAAACGTATAATAACCTGTCTGAAGTTTATAGAACAAAGTATACATTGCGTGCTTGGGTTCTGATCTTGTTTTATTTGCGTGCATAGTTAAGAAATTAATTTTGTCTCCACATGCTTTTCGTTGTGTGCGTTTGTGGTTTGATTTGTTGACGTGGGTGTTTTGCTTAAAAAGTATCACTTGTCTGCAGACGTTTAAGAACGAAGTATACATTGCATGGCTTGTTTGGATGCGCAGTTTTGTCTCCTGGACAGGCGTTTATTTAAAACGTATACCTTGTCGGCACGAGTGCAAGTTTACAGAACGAGGTGGACATTGCATGGCTTTTTGTTTGGATGCACAGGTTTGTTTCCTGCACACGCGTTTCGTTAAAACGTATCACTTGTCTGCACAAGTTTACAAGGTATACATTGCATGGCTTGTTTTATTTCTTTGGTCTGCAAGCACGTTTCTAACCATAAAGTCGAGTTGACTTCTAGCAGTAACAAGTCGTGTCAACTCGTGTTGAGTCGTGACAACTCAACGACATTTCCACTCCCCCCCCCCACATTCATGCAGTATGACCATTTCCGGTGACTGTAGTCAGACTTCCTGTAGGGTTTGTCAACTTCCGGTAAGGATGACTTCTTGAATTTCACGACATGACTTTTGCCAAGATGACTTGTCTATACATAGAGACGACTCGACACACTTTGAGTGTATTGGACATGAGTTACACTCGCAGACAGTTGCGAAAACCAAATGTGCAGCTCTTACACATTGCTGACGAGCTTCCAAACATCATTGGCAAGCTCTTGAGCCTGACACTAGTTTGGCCTTGCTCTTTACTCTCAGACAAACAGTTTTCATGCATGAATTGCAAAGGCTGTTTGAAATGGCTGCTTCCTTTTCAAGCAAGAGTGGCATGTTTGAAGGTCATAAACATGGTCAAGAAATTGCTTTTATTTCTTGTCCACTCATCCTAGCATTAGGTTTGTAATACACCGATGAGCATCGCCACATTGTTATCAGCAGTGAAAAGCTCTTGTTACAGTGTTTCCTTCAGATATTCTGGTTTCGGATATGGATTTAAATTAACAATTTGAGTGTGAGCTCTTTCTTGAGGGCCAACATTTACCTGTTGTTTCTAGTCATATTACATGGCTGTTTTTAGGACAGTACTATCATTCTCCATGGCAACGTCAAATGCTTTTAGAATTGTTGTTTTGATTAATGGCTTGACATCAGATGTATCTTCAGACAGCTGGAAAAATTAATGAGAAATGAAGGTTTTACTTCACCAGGCTAGTGTCCGAATCGATTTTGTCACTTTGCTCTGAAGCAGTAGCGCAGTTGCTGTTTGTTTCAGTCTCGTTCTCTAATGCGATTTCTCTATCGCTATCAAACTGCATATTTCTAAAATCAAATGCAGAAGCTGGTTCAGGCACTCTGTCATGTCACCTGTAATTAAAATTATAAGGTAAGAAGAGTAAAATCCCTATATGATTATAGCAACTTCAAAGGTTATCTATTTTTAATGGTTGCAAAACTGCATCTAAATGACAATGAGAGAAGTGATGTGCCCCCAATCCAGCTACAAAGCAAAATCATCTTTGTCTGTGATGAAACCACTGTGACAAAATGTTAATTGGAAAACTATTCTATACAATAATATCAGTTGCCAGAGTTGTTTGTGCTTCCAGTTGTAAGATTGTTAAATTCTAATAAATAATATTCATTAATAACCCAGATGTCATGGGAGGGGTGATGGCATTGAACACTGCAAGTCCTAATAGGGTGTAAAGAGGTGGTCTATGGATTGCAAGTTACTCTCCAACCTGTGCCCCTGGGTATGCCCCTGAAATTCATGCCACATGTTTTGTTTAAGACTTAAAGAAAGGTTCCTGTTTTTAATAATTAGTCAGTATAAACAATGAATTTAAATATGTCAGAATAATTATTACATCCTATTAGAAATACCTTATTACAAAATGTTAATAATACAGAGCACATGAAATGTCTTTGGTACACATCTTTTACATTTATTAAAATTTCATATATGATGATGACAATGATGTTACAAGGTTTCATAGGAGCACGAAGTAAGATATCGCTTTAATGAACCAAACAATGTTTTTGAATTTCATATTTTTATACTCAAGACATGTTTCGGATGAAGCATCATCCATTGTTAGTTGTACAACGATAAATAAAATGAAGTTGTGCAAAAAAACAAACTATTTAAGTTAAGAAAAGAGACTTGTTGGTATGAAAGGGATAGATTAAGATGTTTAACTTGGGAATTTAAAGATGGCTGCTCTGAAAGGATATGCATGGCTTCTTTAATTTTCAATTGGAAACTAGTGGATGCAGAGTTGAAGATTTTAAAACAATCTTCTGAACAAAGAGATTGACAATATTCAGAACCTCTTGGATGCTTTAAAGATGTGGGAATGTTTCTCGTGAGATGTTCACAGATGCGAGTGGCAAAGTGTCTTAGTCTCACCCATATAACAGGCACTACAGCCTGCACAAGAAAACTTGTAAATGACACGCGATCTGCAGGAATGGGATCCTTGGTCCCAAACCAACTATTGTTTTTTAACAGGGTGAACACCAACTCAATTTCCAGGTAGCTGCAAAATGTGTTGACTAATTTCTTAATTCTGTGCTGTGTTATGATGGAAAAAGGACCGATGTACGGTAATTCAAAATACAAACAATTGTCCTTACGAGCAACACTCTGAGAGGAAACAGGGGAGAAGTAATTTTTAAGAAATTTTCTAACATTCTTGATAACGCTAGAGGGAACAAATTCTTAAAGTGCCACTATGATCAAATTTTTACTTCTGGATTTTTTAGGTGGATCACAAAGAATGCTGTAAAAGAATGAAAACATCGTTTACCGTTTGCAAATATCTGCGTTAGTTCCAGAGATATTCAAGTTTGAAAAATGTGTAAAATATGCAAATGAGATGACTGATGAAGTCATTTACTCAACCCAATTTAACATCATGTATATAAATAGAGCTATCTTGGCCAATCGCAAAAAGGCTGGACGTCTAGGTTGTTGTACCAGATGAGAAATTCTCGAAAGGTCTTCATATTATTGTTGGCCCAGACCTGTTGGCAGTACTGGTAATCTTCATCAGAAATGTTCTTGTTTTTTAACGAAGAAAAGAAGGCTTCGTGAGGTGGAAGGGAAGGGTGTTCTAATTTCTCCAGAGAATCTAGCCATTCATAAGGAAAGAACCCCTTAGTTTGAGGACACTCCTAGGCCTTGAGAAACTTGTCGTAGCTGAAACCGGGAGCAAGAAAGTTGGTGACATCAAGAAAGCAGAGATGAGGGGTCTTTAGGCACATGAAGTTGTTATTTCGATTTACAGTGAATTGAACGTCTTCATTCTGGACCAGAACTGGGAAGATAAATTCTTTCACTACGTTGAGGTCATATTTTCCAAAATTGAAGCCCAGGATAGGGAGTTCCTTCAGGTATTCTTCGAGTCGGTCTCGTAGTTTCTTCAAGGGGTGTTCTTTTGTCTTCTTAGTTTGTGGGCTGTGGTCTTCAGGTTTTTCATTCACATTCCCTGGATCATCATCACACTTATCTTCACATTGGTGATCTAAGGCCCGGTAAAATGAGGCACCTTGCTCTTCAATTTCCTCATCATCGAGGAACGCACGATCTTCCTTGTTCAGCCTCGATGTCTTCATCTTCTTCATCTGTGTCCATTAGATCTTCCCCCTCATAATCACTGTCTTCGTGAGCGCCAAAATCATCATTGGTAATATCTAATGTATTGTCTCCAGAAGGACCATTAGATCTTTGTTTTATTTCTTGTAGCTTTTGGTCAAAGGCTTCGAAAAGAAATGAAAACTCTTCCTTCAACAGGCGATAGCTCTTTTGACTGATTTCCACTAGGTAGTCTATCATCTCTTTTACAAGTTGTTTGGAGTTCCCAGTTGACACAAAACACTTGGGTTCTTCAAAGGAAGGGACGTTTGAGCAGACACTCCCACTGAGGGGTACATGTTTAGCATTCCAAGTGAGTTTTTCTGTATTATTTAGGCCAGTCTGATGATTAAACATACACTCAAAGTCAAAGGTGGCTCTGTAGGGAAAGTACTTGAGATGTTCGGGGATGGTGAAGCCTTCGTCTTCTAGCAATTGAAAGATGGTCGGTGGCGTCTTGTAAGCACCACCAGGAAACTGAAAATGTACTTTAGCCTCGCAGGTTCTCTAGTGATGATGTAACATACCGACATGTTTCCAGTACATTCCACATCGAGAGCAGCAGTAGGACTTGGTGTATTTCTTCATATCTTTAATGTAGGAAAAGTGATTCTGGTACAGGTTCAGGTAAAGAGTGCTTGCATAATGACAAAGAAAACAATAAATTAATTGCACGGCAACTTCTGGAATGGAACCTTGGTCGTCTTTCTCTGTGTTGTCTTCTCTTTCCTCTCCATCGGGTTTGGTGGGTTTGAGGGAATAGACAAAGATGTTGGCTTCGTAGAGGTGTTTGAGCTCGGGTAGTTCTTTGAGTTTTACACCACAAAACTTCTTTTTGTCGAGCTGTGTTTCACGATACTGTTCATGGTAATGTTTTGCATTGCGCTCCAAGTTCTTAGAGTGACAACCGTTATGGAGAGCGAGGGCCCGAAAGAAGCATGGATTGTTGTAGATTTTGCTCGTCCTTGCATTACGATCCAGTGGAAGAAAGCCATTATTTTTGCTAAGGTAAGGTGGCAAATCTGAACCTCGCCCTATAGGATGCCCTTGGAGCTTGGTGATGAAGAAGGTCACATTAGTCACCTCTTCTACCACCCATTTGGAGTTGGGACGTCGCTGGTGTACCCATTCTAAGACATCGAGATTTTCCAATGCTTGTCGGACTTGCTGGAGATTGGTCGCGGTTGCAATCTGAAAGGGTTCTTGAAAGACTTGTTCATTGTTTCAGGAAGTGTAATAATACTGTAAGTTGCTGGTTTCGTTGTTTCGCAGAATACAGCCAAAAGAGACGTTTAGTTTGAAAACGGAGCACTGGTCAGCAAAGATCTCGTCAAGGTGTTGTATAATCTCTTGAGGTCATAGAGAAGATAAACGGTAATTGTACCAATCCAATAGACAGTTTTGTTGGTTGAATCGTGTGCGCATTTGATGCAAATGGCGACCATACTCAGAAATAGGATTTTGCTGCGCTTTGGGCAGATGATCAGTCATGTTTCAGGATCTTCTTGCCAGCTAGAACTTGATTTTTTTCTCGATCAGATTTGGCTTTCCTTTCTTTGGATTTGAGTGTGAAGGGAATATAAAATCCTAATTCATACAAATCTTCCGAGAGAACATATTTTTATCGGACAGAAAAGAATTGTCTTAACGTGTTATGATTACAATAATCATGTTCTACAATAAGCAATGATTGTAATGTCTAGTTATATTAACAAATGCTTAAATAATAAGTAAATTAATCATTCTCAAGGAAATGCTGTGATGATTCCATTTAGGCACACAAATAAAGCTTGCTATTGTCATACTCAAAATTAGCATACGACTAATCCTATGTTCCACTTCACCACTTTCATCACGAATTTGCATGGGAGAAGTCTAATGTATTGTTTCATGTAAGTAAAAATTTACGACTAATCCTTACTAAAATACAGCAGGAAAGATAATCCCGATCGTGTGGACGTTTTGTAGCTTTAGAAGGGGGTTTGCGGTGTCTCTTGATGTGATCTAAATGGCACCAGGTTATGAAAACGGTCACTGCAGGTAGCACACTTGTAATCCCGCTGAGCCGCTCGCTTCTCGGTAACTTGTTTCTTGTGGTGTTTGAGATCCGATCTGCGATGGAAAGATTTGTCGCACTTGGAGCACTGGAATTTTCTCACATTCATGTGAATCTGTTGGTGCTGCTTCACATTATCTACTCAAGTGAAGACCTTTTTACAAGTTGGACATTCATGCCGAGTACTTTTGGCGGGAGGTAAGTCTGCATCATCCTAAAACATCAAATGAATCGTATATTAACTACTTTGACAAGCTAGTAAAACAAAGTACTTACTAAACCACTTACTTGTGCTGATTGTTTGCTGCCGGTACCACTCAGTATCTGGTTCTGAGATGGCTCCTGAATACCCTAAAAATAAGTTTCATCGAGTTTAGAAGTCGGACAATAATTACAACAACCGAAGTTATGGACAATAAATATGCTATAACATTTTAATAAGGACTCGTACCATTTCAAATTCTCTCTCCCAATCGCTCCATAGGTCTGTCACTTCAGGAGGAATAACAGAATCCACCAAGGAAATGTTTGAAGACTGATCCTGGAACGGAACTATACATGTTAGTAAAAAGAAAGTATCTCTTATTGATATTCAATCGTTAACATCTTACCTCTTCAGGAAAAGTCGTTGCCACAATCCGATCCAAAATCTGATCACTTGGTATCTCGTTGCGCCTAATGCAATTTTCAAACTCATCTAAAGTGGTGAACTTGTTGAAAGCCATGACTGCTACTCAATCTCACAGTTTGTGAATGATGCACTCAGTAGTGAACGCGCTTTTATGCGCTTATAAACAAAGCGGTCAAAAATACTTGTTAAATGGGTTATGTCTGCAAAGCTAAAACTAGAACTTGATAAACTGATCAAAAACCTGGCAAACCGGTTCAGAACTTGTTACTAAGGCTAAGATAGAACATGACATCATCCTCAGCAAGTTAATGAGAATCCACAGCATTTTATTCAGGAGATCAACGCAATAGCCTATGACGTCAGTGACGTTAATTTGTTCCTGTGCAAATTAATGAGATTCCTGCGCAAAAAAGGGGAAACCGTGGTGCGCCCCTTACTACTTGCCCCATCATCATTTAATCAATTTAAGTCTTGCAGGGTAGTAATAGACTGTACAAACATTGAAGTTGCCACACCAGGATAAGTGAGCCAGCAAAATATCACTTAAGTTAGAGTGGAATGCATTCTTTAAAGTCATTGTGGGTGTTGCACCAGATGGTGTAATATACCTATGTCAGTAAACTATATCCAGGTTGGATATCTGATAAAGCAATTGTGCAGCAATCTGGATTGTTGAATTATCGTATTGCTGAGGATTTGTTCCAAACGGACAAAGGCTTTCAGATTCAGGACCTTGTACCAAATGGTGTCTCAGTGAATATACCTATGTTTCTAAACAATGCAACATTCATCTAAAGTGAAGCAAGGGCAGCAAAGGCCATAGCAAAATGTAGAATTCATGTTGAGAGGGCAAATGCAAGACTTAAAGATTTTAAGATGTCAAGCTTTATTCCCTCATATTTACACTGTCATGCAGGCATTATATTTCAGCTGTGTGCATCACTTGACAATTTGCAGTTCCCTCTGATCGAAAAGGGATGTGAAGGATATGCATTTGATTAATGAGTGAAACATTTATAACTAAATTATTTTAATTAGAAAACATTTTTGTTTTTTGTCACATTTTGTGGTTCCAAAAAGATATCCGAACCTCCCCCAAGGGTGGTTCTTTGGTTTGAAAATGCCACCCCCTCCCCCCTGGAATTTCCAGTTTAGTTTTATACTTTTTTAAAAAAAAACTGTTAAGAGCCCATCCACCTCAAAATTTCAAAAGACCACCCTTGTGGTGGGCATAGATATATTCTGGAACTGCAAAATAGCAAAAAAATACTCGGAAATTTTCAAAGCCCCCCTTTTTCACATTTATTTCCCCATGCCACACCTTTGACACGTGAAATGTTATATTCCCCCAAGAGACGCTTAACAAGGGATGGGGGAACCCTCTTAGCATTGATGACGGAGCCAAACTTGCTTGCAGTCAAACGCCCCCTCTTCACTAAATGCCAGGAGGGATTGGTTCTCTGATCGGTAGTTTAAGAACTGATTTGATTTACAATTTCTTTCTCTACCTTTAATTTTCATCTGATAAACTCTAGTTGTTCAATAGCAGTAGATACAGTGAGAAATTCTTCGGTAAAAATTAGCTCCTCCACTGTTGAGACAGGTACATCCCCCAGTTGTTTTAGCTCAGGACTTAACAGCCAACATAGGCCAGTGAACTTTCCATACTCTGGGAGTTCTGAATACAGTGCTTCTCGATCTCCTTGATTGGGTTGTTGGAGTAAGGCTGTATATCCTGGCTTTGTTGGAAAGAACATTTCAGCAATAGATTTCCGAGAAAAACCAGCTCCATTCCGTTTTTACCATGAACACTCAAGATATAAATTCCGTAGATGAACAGAGCTGCAGTGTGGCTACATTTATAAGCTCCCCATGGACACTTATCACATTGTTTTGCTCAGGGTATATCTAAAAAGAAAATTACAATAAACAAAGTTTAACAGTAGTTTTTTATAGGTCATCAGTTCAATGTTGGCCATTTACTGCATTTCACTTACCGTCACATTATACACTTTGTTCTTTAAACTAGTGTGTACCTGTCTTTTCCAAACGCCTCGACTTGCACTAAAGCTTTCCACGTGGTTTGATTTGAAGTTATTTTTGCCTCGTGAAACGGATTTATTGTAATTATTGAAGAAAGAAACCAGAGAAGTAATTGTCAGCACCACCATCTTGTTTCACATGCATTTGTTTAAAACAGAAAATTTGGTTGCCATGGAAGCATGACGTGACTGCTTTATTACTCTATTCTGCGAGTGGTTAACTCGATAGTAGCCTTGACTTGATTCCGGTTTAAACTGATAAATGCCACATGTGCGTTGACGTTATACTTGTGTAAAATCAAATTCTGACATCATAGCATGCTCAAAGTTGTAGTTGATTAGTTCATACAGCGGGACATGTTTAGACAAGTTAGATGAACCTACAACGGTTTTGAACGTACCTGTTCTGAGCCATGTGAGAGGTCGAGAGTTTAAATCCTACCTGTGACATAGGTAATAATTTTTTTTCTTTTTATTACAAAATACGACTTTTTTTATTAACAATTGAAGGCTTCGGTGGAAAAAGGGCGTTAGGTTTTTTACTCAAAAATGAAATTGATCAACAATGCTCCAAATTTCGCATGCAGTTTTGTTTAGGTGCGGTAGACAATGTTCTGCATGTTTTTTTGCTGAAGTTTGTTTTGTTTTCGAGATATTACGTATGCAAAAAACCCTGTATTTGTTGTCATGTCAGCACGTGACCGCAAAGACAGTAATTTCACTTAAAATCCAGCAAAATATTGATCTTTTGCAACGTGTAACCTGAAAAAATGTTGATGTCAGGTTAAAACCGTTAAAACTTTTATTTCACGTTAACGTGCGACCGCAAAGACGTTGATTTCACTCAAATTACAGCCAAATGTTAATTTCACGCGATGGCGCAAGCTAGACAATGTTGATATCAGGTCATTTACAGAGACTTACAATTTTGATTTCACATTATCACGCCACCGCAAGGACTTAAACCTTTAGGGTTTTACTTAGGGTTAGAGTTACCGCTCAAAACTGGGGCTAGCGTTGAAGGGTTAGGGTTACGGAACAAGGTTAGGCTTAGAGTTAACGCTTAGGGCTACCGCTTGATACTAGGGTTACCTCTTAAAACTAGGGTTACTGCTTGAAACTAGGGTTACAGAACAAGGTTAGGCTTAGAGTTAACGCTTAGGGCTACCGCTTCAAACTAGGGTTACCGCTTAAAACTAGGGTTATATTCCTGGAATATTGGCCCCCCTTTTTTGCACGCCGCCCCCCCTCAATTTGCACCTCGCCCTCTTAGTTGCACCTTGCCCCTTTTCCGGTTGCACCTTGCCCTCTTAGTTGAGATTCGCCTACTTTCCGGTTTCACCTAGCCCTCCCCTAGGTTGCACTTCGCCCCCAAAATTGCACTTGGCCCCCTTTTTTTGTTCCTGGCCCCCTTTGGTCATTTGCATAAAATTTGCATAAAATTTGCATACAGGAAAATTTGTCTTTAGATTTGTCATTTTATGGGCGAATTTCTTCAAATCTTCATAGAAATGTTTATTTTTGAGTGCTCTTTACGATTTGATAGGTTTTGGCCCGAAAATAAAAAGATTTAATTTTTTCGATTTTTATAGAGTCGTGTAAATACCCGTTTTACTATTTCTGACAAAAATACATTCCGTCAAAATTTTCAGTGTCTTAAAGACTTCCTTTCACTTAGTTTATAGCTAAAAGAACTATTTTCGCGATAAACAAAGTGAAAGGAAGTCTTTAAGACACTTTGAAAATTTTGATCAAAGTGCGCATGCTTTCCATCTCTTTTTTAACTATTTTTTTCCTTTGTTGGTTTTCCAGTCCCCCCCTTGCCATATCAAACGACAAGAGTACTACCCAGAGACTGAGCGTGTTTGTGGGGCACGCCCCGGGGGTTTCTGGGTACCCCGGCTTGTGTTTGATCCCTGACAAACTGCTCAGTCCCTGGAGGGTATCATCCAGTCACCAGCTGGACTCATTGTGGCTGGGAACTATTTACAATTTATACAATTAAAATATATACAATTTTATATACAAATGTATGTACAATTAATAGAAAAAATAACTTACATTTTGGTATGATACAATTCTATTTACAAAGGTATGATACAAAATTTCAGCTTGGCTGACAACAACACTAATATCAAGTTAACTCAATAATTTCAAGTCTCTAATTTCAACTAATAATTTCAAGTCTCTAATTTCAACTTCTAACTTCAACTTTTAATTTGAACAGTGTTGCTGGCAATGTGGATGTCTTTCATCGTCAATGAGGCAAACTTCAACCAGACATCCTCTGCCCTGTAAAGCTACTTGCATTGGAAATATGAACTTTTTGGGGATTTTCCTTTTCCATTTCAGAAGCAATGTCAACGCACCGATCAAAACAACACAACAGAAGTCCAAATACTGGGTCACCAACCCAGTTTAGTTGTAGGGCTGCACCTACTTCTTCTTTCTGTACAGGTTCTTCAATTTGTTGTACAGTCTGTCCCATCCTCCTACGTCCTCCATGTCCTGCAGCTTACGATTGCTGCTGATGATTCTACGAATATCTTTTGTTGGTGGCAGCTCAGAGTACTCTCTAAATGCTTTTTTGAGGACCTCTGTGTCTTCAGGATCCCACTCATTCCTCTTGGGTGCAGTGGACCTCGAAGAGGGATCGTCAAAGTCATCCAACCAGTTTGAGACCTTAGCCTCTTGAGATAACTCGGCCTCAGGCAGTGTTGCCTTTGGAACTTCTGTCTTGATAACGTAGTTAAGATAATTTACAACTTGCTTGACCCTGTTTTTGGAAAATGAAAGCACATAGAGATTGGGGACATGTCGCAGTGTATTCTGCGCCTCCTGCATAGTGACATTGGCAGAAGCCCGGATATTTTTGGCAAAGGCTGCCCTTATGTTCCTCTTTTGCTTGTCAGAGAGTGTCTGATGTGCTGGAGATGGTGGCACTACCCCACTGACCATGGTTGACTGCTTTGATGAGTTGGCAGAAGGTTCTGAAGGGGTTTCACAGCATGGTGGTGTTGCTGGCCTTTTCGCCTTAGATGTAGATGGCGTTGGCCTATGTCCCTTGGATGTAGGTGGTGGGCTTTGTCCCTTGGATGCAGGTGGTGGGCTCTGTTGCTTGGTTGAAACTGGTCGTGCTGCTGGAGAGGTTTTTGCTTCAGGTGCAGTTCGTTGTGGTGACGCTGGTGGACCCTGTTCGTTGGTTGAAGCTGGTCTTGCTGCTGGTGATCTTTTTGCCTTAGGTGCAGTTTGACGTGGTGACGCTAGTGGGCTTTGCTGCCTGGTTGATGTTTCCGAGGCTGGCAGCCTTTGTTCCTTGGATGATGACGCAGCCACCTCTTCCTTCTCCTTTTCGTCTACATCCAAGAGCCGTTGGATAATGTTAACGGCCTTGATGCCAGTATTTGTTAGATCTGGCCGGGCATACCATTGCCTGGAGGTCTTCTCACTGTGCGCAAGGACACGCTGCAGGATGGCCCGTTCTTCTGGGCTGCAGCGTTCCAGCATTTCAGTGGTTATCAATTTCCTCATATCAACAAATGCCATTCGGAATCCAAGGTCTACACCACATTTCTCAATGAATCAGGAGAGCCTTCTACCGATGGTGCCCTCACGGAATCCCCTTCCATCTTGTTTGGTGAAGAGAGCATCCTCCTATGGCTTTGCAAAGTCAGGAAGAATTCTGCGCATGTAGATTTCCATGAATTTATATTGATCTGGAAGCATTGGGCAAATCGCTGGCCCGTCCTTGGCACGTTTGTGTTTTGCAACTAGCATTACTTTGCACCCATCTTGGACTTTCCCTGAGGTGTACTCGAGCAATGTTGCGTTATTGAGTGGCCCTGGGCGAGTACCTGTGTCTAGCGAGAACTTTGTCAACAGGAAATCCCTTACATCAACAAACTCTTTTCCACTAAGATGCTTTCCTCGACCCGCTTCAATTAGGAGCTTCTGGGCGTTGTTGTATGCATCACTCGCCTTGATCTTAGCCAGCTCCTCCAGAGTGAGGAGTCCCTCGGTTTCATTTACCATTCTCTGGTTTCTGACGTGGTAGCTCTGGCTGTCAACACACGAACGCCAGCCCTTAATATCCTTTTGCAGGGTGCTGAACCTCCTCAAGTCGTCTGGGTGGATTGTTGGGGCTGCCTTGTTGAAACGTTCGTGCGTTACAAAAGTAAGGAACTTTTCATATGACGTTAGATATGATATGATGGTTCCAGGTTTTTTTGTGCGATTGGTCAGGTGGGGTTTGACCTATTGTTTCCACACGGCATCTCCTTGGTCATCAAGGAGGTGAAGGATATCATCCCCCTTTGGATCGACTGCTTCTAGCAATAATCGCATCTGGGATGCATGCTGCAGATGGATGGATTTCTTTTTGTCACCAGCTGTTGGTCGTGTAAGAAACTCATAAAACAGCACAAGCCACCGATGGCGGGTTGCTGATGGTTGCGCCGCGGTGAAATACTGAACTGAACTAACTTCAGCCTCCTGGGGTTCTTCTGAACGCTCCTCTTCCGACTGCTCTGATTCTGTGTTAGATTCTGACTCGGAATCTACAGCATCGGCGTTGTCAACCTCAGCAGTTCCAGCAGTGGCAGATAAACTGGCAGAGGGGACAGATGCAGTGGCAGAAGCGAGTGTAGCTGCAACAGCAGAAGGGGGTGGAGATGCAACTGCAGAGGGGGAAACAGATGCAGCCGCAGGTGCATTGGCAGAGCTGGTGCCAGGTGTAGCCACTGCAGAGGGGGAGGCAAATGCAGTGGCAGAGCTTGTGCCAGATGGAGCATCAGAGACTGAAGACAATGCTGTGGCAACAGCACAGAGGGCGGCAGATGTAGCATCATTGAGGATGGCAGACTGTGGGGTTGAGGGAGACACACGGGCAGCAGCAGCGAGGACCGGTGAGGAATCGTGTTTCGGTTGAACCTGGTGGTACCTGGAGGTGGTGGTACTAATTGGTCCTCAAGCTCTCCAAAACCCGTGTATGGGGTGGCCATCTTCAGGTAGCGGATGTGCAATTATGAGCCTCTGGGAAAGTCATGCATAGAGGGATTCTCAAGATGGCGCGCCATGTCCTGAACCACCTGATTACAGCCAGGCACTGGGCACCATTTCTTTACTCTTCCCTTTACTGGCCTCTTACCTTTTCTAGCCTGCTTCTTACCACGTTCTGCAGCACCAGCACGTACAATGGCAAGAAGTTTCTCAACTGCCTCTTCTGCAATGTCACGCTTCTTGACGTGGGTAAGATGTCGCCGCAAGTCATTCCCATAGAATGAGCACTTGGGGACGGGACACTCTTTCTTCTTGTGATGTGATCTAGTCTTCGGAGATGAACTCGATGCTGGAGGTGCACTTGAAGACAACTCCCTTTGCTTGTGCCTCTTTAGGCTGGGAGACGAAGCCGATGCTTGAGATCTTTTGCTTGCAGCATCATCATCAGTGGACGAACTCGATGCTGGAGGTGCACTTGCAGACGACTTTCTTTGCTTGGGCCTCTTTAGGCTGCGAGACGAAGCCGGTGCTGGAGGTGCACTTGCAGACGACTCCTTTTGCTTAGGCCTCTTTAGGCTGGTAGACAAAGCTGATGCTTGAGTTTTTTTGCTTGCAGCATCATCATCCGTGTCCTCATCAGTGGACGATGCACTCTCACTTGGCAGGTATTCCGAGCCCTTGTCACTCTCTCTGTCACACTCTTGTTTTTGATTTGGTTTTGAGGGTGGCTGCTCTTGTCTTTTTAAACCATCTAAATATTTTACGAGGTCAACTGATCTGCATTCAGCCTGTATAAGCTCTTTTATCTCTTCAGCGAGATCCTCGCCGCAGTAGAACTGATGGGTTTTTGGCATTTCATCGTAGCAGCAATAAAACGAATGAATCATATGAGCCAGGGCTTTGCAAGTGACTTCTTCACATCTGTCCAAGTGAAGGCGATTAGCTGCTTCTGCAAAGAAGACGAGGTCATTGATCTCCACTTGCAGATCTTCTTTTGATGTTGCTTCAAAATATGTTTTCACTTCGGTCTTCCTTTTACGATCTACGTGGCAATAACATTTTGTCCCTTTGTAAGCCTAGAACAACGAGCTTTGGCCTTAGCTCTTTTTCATATTTCTCAGCTAAACAATGGAATGCGTTACCAGACTGTACTAGAACAAGTGACTTTACAGAGTTCAAAAGGAACATTCAGGGAATGACTTTTGTCTAGACACATTTTGCTTATATATATATATGTATGTTTTTTTTTTTTTTTGTAGATTCTAGTTTCTTCAATGTGTGCAATTTATTTTGTATGGTATTTTAATGTATTTTTATTATATTTTCTCCAAGATATTAGCTACTAATGTTGATAGTATTACAAGCTACTCTAAAATTCGAGAGGAAATAAAGTTTATGTATGTATGTATGTTCAGGGTCAAATTTTGAAGGAATGTCATAATCAAAGCCATGCTGTAGACCCATTTCTTCCAAAGAGTCATGCTGTCCTTGAGAAGCTGTGCTGACCATACGCATCAGTCGAGGCATTTTGCGCTCTATTGTTGATAGGACGATGAAGACTTCTGGAAGACGAAATGTCACGTTCCTGCAGCAAAATACTTTGTCAAACACTGTCCCGATGACTTAAGAGACAGCCTGTACACAAAAACCAAAAACAAAGCTAAACTTTGACCGCTGTTATCTCACAGAATGTAACTCTTCAAATATCAAGTCGACTTATGAAGAAGATAACCCTTAAGTTTCTAGTCAAATGGTTCAATTCTCTGTAAGTTATAGGCAGTTAAAGGTTTTGGGTACTTACAGTGAATGTAGTGAAGAATGAAACCAACATGCAGAAAGCTCATGTCGCATACAATGATGTCCTCAAATTTCAGAACATAACACTTTATTTGTGAAGAGTTATTAGCGGTTAAAGTTTAGCCTCACTTTCATGCAAAACCAAGCCCGCAAAGCACACTAGGGTAATTTTGTGGCAAAACTTTGACTGCTAATAACTCTGCGAGAATTCAATCGTTCCGTTTCATTTTTGGCAGCAATGTTGCCTGCATTAAGGTGTACCGTAACCAATAAAAAGCTTGAGGAATGATTGAATCCTTGCAAAGTTATTAGCTGTTAAAGTTTTGACAGAAATGGTGTCATATTACATAAACAAAGAAACCGATTTCAACAAAATCAACACCAAACGGTTCCTTACAGCATGAACAAGCATAATGTAACATCAAAACATCAATACGAAGGACCTCAAGCCCTATTGGCGAATTCCTTAAACAATATAGTGGTCAGAGTGCACCCTTAACTCCGACCTTGAGCCTGCGCACAAGCAAAACTGTCTTATCAGAAAAAAATTTGCTAGGAAGTTGCTCTAGCACCTTACACACCTTTTCTGATAGTTATTTTGCTTGTGCGCAGTGTTTTAAGGGTGCAAATAACGAAAAATAACGGAGCTCAAAAAAGCGTGTACTCACCCACTTGAAGTCTTGACGAATGCCGACTTCATGTAGTGTGCACGAATATTTATATAACTTAAAAAAATTGTAGAAAATTCCCGTTTTAACCGAATTTGATGCGGTTTTCAGCAAAAAAGAGACCAATAACTGTACTTTATGGATAAAGTACTAGAATTGGCTGCCTTGTGCTCTAAACTACCAAAAAATTGAGTCAAAGTTTAGTGTTCGTAAGTTCTAAGATAACACTTTTTGACACTTTTTAAATGCTTCTCCTATCAAGAGATTTTTGTGTAGACTGCTGTAAAAAGGTCGATGATTTACTGCAGGATCCTTTATTAATCTGTGCAAGTTTGGTTACTTATAAAGAAAAATTAAAATTTTTATGAGCTTTCAAAGTGGCTGCACCTGGCCCCCCTCACTTCACTTTTATTATAAGAAACATTTAATGAATTTGAATCCAATTTTAAGGTGTAGTAAAAAGTAATAACATCATTTTGTAACCCTTTCGAAGACCTTTCTATTGATGTAAAGAACTCGTGAAAATGATAAAACTAAAAGATTTCAAATCAGAATAACATGGTTCGTACCTGGCCCCCCTTCCAATTTTTGACCTTTTTTTTGGAAAAAAAGGACATAAAAACCTTAAATTCAAACCAATCAGAATAAAACTTTAGACACGTGCAGCCCTAGTACTAAGTTACATTTGTGCAAAGTTTCATGTCCTAACCCTCCAGAAGAAGCTTGTTATGGTCTCAAATCTCCATCACAGTTTTTTTGCCTGAAAACGTAATTGGCCGACTTTGGAAGTTAATTGCGCCTTTCATATTTTATAAAAATATTTGAAAAAAATATATGAGTTATGCCAAGCATCTATCTATTTGCCATTGAAATATTACCTTTGAAAATTTAAATTAGAGCAAGTTATAGTTGTTTTCTTGATCACACGGTATAAACAAAGTATGAACAAACAAGAGACAACTTTGACTGTAAGTGTTATCCAGTGGTTAAAACATTTCTCAAAAAAATTATATCACTTGAAAGCCCATTTTACTGGCAATAAATGCTGCAAAAAAAAAAATTAAAAAGCAATTAAAAAAGGGCGAAAAACAGGGAAGTTTAGGGGGAGTGGTGTTTTCTGTGATATCTTTAAGTGGTTTTTGAGCACTTTAAAGATACGCCAAAATTCCGATTTTGATTCAGATTCCGCCATTCGCTCAGAATCAGATCTACAATTAAAAAGCTACATTTTGAATACTTTCTTTTTTGAAATAGTTCTTTCTGTAATGAGTTAGCCAGAGATTTAAAAATCTTGTATTTTTCACATTTCAAGTTTTTGACATACCACTGTATTTTTTGAGCTTTTTCCACTAAAAATGGATATTAGGAAATCTTGCAATTTAAGAAATGAGTAGGATATGCCTTTGTCTATCTATCGTGCAATGTTCATTAGCTATTGTTAAAACCTAAATTTTAGGCAAGTTTTTCAAAAAAAAACCCCTCGCC
Source organism: Platygyra sinensis (assembly GCA_019787425.1). NCBI lineage: Eukaryota > Metazoa > Cnidaria > Anthozoa > Scleractinia > Merulinidae > Platygyra > Platygyra sinensis. Next base: position 5,931 of record JAHPZR010030380.1, on the reverse strand, counting down.
CCCTGCAAAAATAGTTTTTGCATGCCAGTTCCTCGACTTTTATACTATAATAAAAAGTAATAATACCATTCAAAAGATCTTGACGAGAGCTTTCTAATGGTATATAGGACTTATCAAAATATTTAATTCTAAGCGAAAAAAATACGATTTCGTTTTTTGACGGGTTTGTGCCCCGCCCCCCCCCCCCAAAAAAAAATTTTAAGTCTTAAAATCTTTATAAAACCCAAAGGTTTTAGCCGATTGATCTGACACACACATGTAGCTAATTAATCACTAATTACGTGTGTCAAGTTTCATTCCCTACACCTCAAGTTTAGGCAAGTTATGGCTTGTTAAAACAAGGTCACTCATTTTTAGGTAAAAGGTAACCTTTTTCAGATTTTATGCTGAGTGTGACTTAGTATACATTCACTCCATTTTTTTTTGGGAATCAATTTTTCTTAGGTCGACATGGAGGGTTAGCGAGGTGTAACGCGTGGAGAGGTTTGGGATCAAATCTAAGGAAGGCTTGCGAAATTTTGGCGTTTTTTGAGCAAATCCCGGCGATTCTCCCATGGTTGCACCTCGCCCCCTTTTTTTGCCTTTAACCTTAAAATCTCAAAGGCGTTTTTTTCAAATAAGCCCAAATTTTAAAGGGGGCTAGGAGCAACCCTAGGCTAAGCCCATGTAAAATTTCGAACCAATCAGAAGTGATTTAAGTACCGAAATTTCATTTGGGTGTAGGAGGGGGGCGAGGAACTACCGGAGGAACCTAATTAGGGTTACCGCTTGAAACTAGGGTTACGGAACAAGGTTAGGCTTAGAGTTAACGCTTAGGGCTACCGCTTGAAACTAGGGTTACCGCCTAAAACTAGGGTTACCGCTCTAAACTAGGGTTACGGAACAAGGTTAGGAGGCTTAGAGTTAACGTTTAGTGTTACCGTTTGAAACTAGGGTTAGCGTTGAAGGGTGAGGGTTATTGCCTAGGGTTAGCGCTAGCGTTTCATTGTTAGGGTTAGCGCTTCGGATAACGTTAGAGTTAAGGTCAGGATGCATTAGGGTTAGTGCAGTGTTAGGCCAAGGAAAACAATCAAGATGTAACCTTAAAAAATATTGATTTCAGGTTTTTTAAACCGTTAAAATTGTGATTTCACGTTATCACGCGACCGCAAAGACGTTAATTTCACTCAAATTACAGCCAAGTGTTCACTTTACGCGATTTCACGTTAAGGCATGACGGCAAGGATGTTGATTTCACTTCAAATCCAGCGAGCTGTTCATTTCACCCAGCACGTAAACTCGAAAAGGGCGATTTCGGGCTTAAATAGGTTAAAATGTTGATTTCACTTTAAAGCGTCACAGCAAGGATCTCTATTTCATTTTAACTGCCTGCAACGTATAAGCTTAAAAATGTAGGGCTGACAGATTAACAGATTAACCCTTCTGTGCAACGTACAGGTCTCTCTCCTTACATCTGCATGGCCCCTGATCCCAGAAGTTTAAAACACTACAAATCATGCCGATTTGAAGTAAAATCAACGCAACCTGGGGGATGATGCAAGAAAAAGTTTATAAGTCTAAAAGCAGTTCTCATTTTCCAAACTTTGAAGCTAGCAACGCGTGGCAAATGGGCCACAACTCACGACAGGGTTTTATTCTTGGGCAAGAACTGCTCTTGGACTTTGCTGCCTGGATCGACCTGACTTCGAACACTGATAACTGACTTGCCGCTGATATCAGTTGCGTTGGAAGTTACAGAACACGTTTTGCTTCTTTAAAACATGCTGGTGACTTACGGGTTATCAAGGCTTTAGGATGCCTCTCAACCACCAGGCAGGCTACAAGGTACTTAAAAACAATGCTTAAGATATTAGTCGAAAGAGCTGTACTGCATCATGCATCACTTCTCTTTGCTTTGACGCTCGATCGAAATTCACGTGTTGTCTCACGTCACAATAACCTGTATAAAAAGATCTCTCCAGATTCCCGCTGTATACGCATTTTTTTTTTAAATAGATATCTTCATTTTTGAAAAAAGAAAAGGAATAGAGCGAAAAAAAAAATTGAGCGACCTCGTATCGAACCGGCGTCACGGCAAAACAAATTCGAATCTGGCCTGTTCAGCGCCTCATCCGCTTGTGCTAACAAAGCAGTAGTAAGAGCTTAAGGTATTATAGTGAGTTGATCGCTTAGCGAAACAAAAGGTTTCTTTTGTTTTCCATTCAACAAAAGGTCCCCAGAGGATGCCCTTGGAAAAATGTGTTTTTTTGCATACGTAATATCTCAAAAAGGAAGCAAACTTCAGGGGAAAAACATGCAGAACATTGTTTGACACACGGAAACAAAACTGCATGCGAAATTTGGAGTGTTTTTGACAAAGTTCACTTTTCAGTAAAAAACCTAATGCCCTTTTTCCACCGAAGCCTTCAATTTATTACCTTTGTAAAACATCACAGACTCATTTTACTTCAAGATGTTTTCTAGAAGGTATGATCCTGCCAACATGCATGAAATGGATAAACTTATATTGAACAAAATTATTCAAGAATATTGGAACAGTACAATGTCCTTTGAGGATTTCTTTTTCTCTTATTATATAATAGATGAGTTTACCAAAAACGAACGTTTTTTTATCTGTACATCAATGGAAATTTACCGTTGGAAATACTTTACAACTCGAAAAACGACCATGCGGGGAATCTAACCCCAATCTCAGGAGCGACAGTCGAGAATACTAACCATTGTACTACAGAGTCTTAATAAAAATTAAAACAAAAAAAGAGGTTTTGTGTTTATTGTGGGTTATGAGCCCAACGCTTTGACCACTTCCTTATCTAGTCACTTTACTAAATAACAATTTTACAAGCTGTATGCTTCAGTTGTCTAATGGATAAGATGTTGAGTTGTGGTCTCAGAGATCCAGGTTCAATTCCGGGCTGGGGCAGTCCTTTTTTGTATTTCGCATGCGCACTCATTAGAAGACAGATTACCTTGTCCCACAATCGTCAGACGACATTTCATAACTCAGATATAAACAACATTTGACCTTATGATTTACCAGAATGCACTGCGCATGTGCACTCAATAGAAGACAGAGTACCTTGTCCCGCATGAGTAAGCAAACATCACATGATCCATATATAAACAACCCTTGCCCCATTTTTGCAGTAACGACAGATACCACCTTCTTAAGTTGCCATCTTGAATATGCAAATTAGGGTTGCTAGGGACTGGGAACTAGGGTAGGGGTCATGTGACGTCTTAAAACTTCATTAGGGACCAGGCTTGGGGCCTAGGGGACTGGGAACTAGGGGAGGGGAGGGGGACTAGGGACTAGGAACTAGGAACTAGGGGAGGCAAGGGGGGACTGGGAACTAGGGGAGGGGTCACCTGACGTCATAAGAATGACGTCATTAAGGACCAGGTCAGCGGTTGGACCCTTCCCAGTAGTTGTATGGGTCACGACTCAGGGTGGCCATCTTAGTTCAAGGGCTAGGGCTCGTTTGCATAAAAAATCAATAAAATCCACGCTAGTCTGACCCATACAACTACTAACATGGGCATGAAAGAAACCAGCAGAAGTCTGCTTTAGAAAATAAAGAGGAACTTGAGAAACAGAGAAAAATGGCTAGAGAACGAAGTTAAGCGATACCTTCAAAAAAAGAAAGACCAAAATGCACAGGTTCAACAGGCGGAAGCCTCACCAATTGAACAAACAGGATGGCCAAGAAACATGCCATTGGACGAGCTAAGAAGGGTCTCCGAGATACCCTGGAAAAGAAAGCAGAAATAAAGGCAGCTATATCAAAATGTCCAGGCAAGGAGAGTGCTAGACAAACATGGACTACTAAAAATGCCGGAAAAGGAGAAAGAAGTGATTCCACTTAAAGTGCTTGCTTGTGATCTCAACCAAGGCCTTAAAGCAGTCAAAAATGACAAGTCAAACAAAGGAAGAGCTGCTCTTGAAGCGGCAAAATCACTTTCTTTTGGTCAAATTGTTAAAAAGAGTAGAAGCCAGAAGACACTTTCAAAGCTCATAGCCTTGGATAGAAGAAGCATCAAGTTGGGAATTGAGAAATGTGAAATGATCTTAAAAGGTGAAGAGCCAAGCTGGCTTGCAAATGAAAAACCAGGCAAAATGCAGTAAATGAAGAAACCAAAGAGGTTATTTCTGATTATTGGAAAATGGTGGCAAGTAGACTGACAGGAAACTAAAAAGACCTGATTAGAAAACGTGTTGTAGTGAAAATGTGGGTTGAACATCTTAAACAAGTGCTTGAAAAAACCCAAACGGAAGCCTACATGGAGTTTGGATCAGTGCACCCAGAGATAAAGATATCGGATCATGTATCTTATGGGGGGCCCTCAACCAACATATCGACCGATACATCAGTCAATATGTGCGTGTCGGTCGAGTGTCGACCGATGTAAAGTATCGGTCAAGTATCGGTCAAGTATCGGTCAAGTATCGGTCAAGTATCGGTCAAGTATCGGTCAAGTATCGGTGAATCGCCAAGTATATCGACCGATAGGAGTATTGGTCGATACATTGGTCGGTACTCGACCGATATATCGACCTGTACTTGATCGAATATCGACCGATACCCGGTCGAGGATCGACCGATGCATCGAGCGATGTATCGGTCGACATGTCGATCGAGGCCCCCCATAAGATACATGATCCAAGATATCTTGGCAAAAATTTGAAAACCTGAAGCCTTATTTGGTTAAGGGAGCAATGGAACGAGATAGACAGACCTGCATGTGTCGCCAGCATGTTGGACTTCATACTGTCCACAAAGACTGCATGAAGTTTAGGAAGAGAGTGATTGATGAAAGCAAAGAAGCTAATCAAGCAGTAACAGAAGTGTATACCTCAGTTGAAAATATTATTGAACAAAGACTTTGCCCCAAACCCGAAGACCAAGACTATCATAAATTTGAATGCTTGAAAAGTGAGTGCAAAGACTGTGGAGTTCACATCTTGGTTTTGCTGCCAGCTCTTGATTATCAAACTCTTAAAAGTGGGTGTTGTAGGGCATCTGAATTTTCATCTGCCTAAAAGCATTGGCATGAAACACTTGTTGCACGTAATCAATAACATACTTTCTCAGATGAGGATTGGTAGCATTTACATGTTTTAATCAGTTGTTTTCTCACCTCGCTGGGAAAAGTGTTAAAATAAATTTCTTTAACTTCTAGTAGTATAACTGGGTCTAGGGGCCAAGCAACCATGGCACCCATTGACCTTTCTTCTCGTCAACTCCTCTTCTTGATAAATAGCCTCGACTAGTTTAACAGAAAAGCTTATTTTAGAAGTTGACATGTTTTGTAGTTCCCTTACATCAATTTCTGTCAGGACCCACTTAGACGAGTTTACATTATCACTGACTTCAGGCATTGGTGGTGGTTGCTTAACTCTGACAGGTGTTGATATTTGATAATGATAAAAGCAGTATGTTATTAAGCAGCTGAGTGTGAAGGGAATTTTGATGTATCCAACTTATTTCGTCCTGTGTGGTAGGGATATTTAAAGGGGTTTGAGTGAAAAAAAGGCATTTTCATCTGGCGGTGAAAGTAAACTTGACAGTGATATTCAGAGAATTTGGAACAGCTTGCATTATAGTGTTATCTGTCCATGTTCTTTGCCTTGTCATATTATTCACATACTTCTGCCAAGAATATTCATAGTTGCTTTCCATATGCAACTCAGGGTGATGCAGAAGATGCTAAACTCCAAGAGGGAGTATATACAAATGATACTCAGGGGTGTTATATAGCTGGCATGAGACCACAAAAAAAAAAAAAACAGTTTTCATCTCCCAATACATTGACTAGAATTCTACCAAGTTCAGATAATCTGGATTCCAATAATGAAACTGAATTGACTTCTTTGGTGCATGGAGCATTCTTTTCATTATTTGTTTGAGTGAAAGGCCCAGGATTCTCCTC
>JAHPZR010030378.1:0-11419 GCA_019787425.1 Platygyra sinensis | reverse complement strand
AAGCTATTATTGACCGGTGTGAAACATTTTTCAGCCTACCATATAGAAAACAAGTTGTAGTAGTCATGATTCTCAATTCTCCAACGCTTTTTCAACCACTTTTTTTTCTTAGTTACTTTCCTCGAATCGGCGGCGGTTTATTGAGAATGAAATGGGTGCTAAAAACTGCTAATTAATCCTTCTTTCCAAATCAAAAAGCAAAATTCTGGGATCTCTAAATCTAGAAGCGATTTCAGCGAGAATTCCAGTTGCATTTTCTAGGTAAAAGACAACTATTTGTCACGCCATCCTTCAAGGTCACGCATCCTTGGTTGACACAATTTGAACTCTTTGATGTCGATAATTGAAAAAAGGTGAATTCTGTGAAACGAAACGGGGCAAATACAATTATTTATTTTTTATATTTAGATTTTTTCCCTCGAGGAAAAAAAATTGCTGCTCCGATCCAGTTTTTCTTTTCCTTATGAATTTGCTTAACCTCACCCAATATTGTTTAGCCGCACGTGCACGGGACCCTATCATATTTACTGTTTCAAAGCTGGCATTATCTAGCGACGGGAACTGTTTGGCTTGTTTTTTTTTTCTGTTTAGTGTGTCAAGTAAAACAATATTGAACTACATTCCCACGGTGACAGAACGGTTTATTTACTTTTCAGGAAACTGACTGCATAATTAATACTTAAACGAAAACAGGCTAGGACGGACTTCATCCAAGTCTCTGTCAATTATTAGTAAAACGAACTTATGATGGTAATGGTATTTAAGTTACGAATGCGTTTTTTCAATAAATGTATTGCGTGGCAAATGTTCAGAAGCAGCAGAGATTCGAAGTGGCTATCTTTGAAATCCACAACCTTACACGCAATGAAAAAGAGATTTAAAAACGAGAATTGGAGGACAACTTATGAGAAATTCTCTTTGCTTTATGGATAGAAAAATGTGAACCTATTAGACATGTATGGCTGATGAAATACAATTAGTCATAAAAGGAAATGTTGATCGAACAAGAACTAACATTCCATTCTGTAATTCATCTGTCACTCATCATCAAATACTCATAAACTCACTTGTATAAAAAGTAGGTCCGCAATGCGTACTTGGAGTCTTATGCTTAGTTTTATTCCTTTCGGTTGGAATGATGTTCTAAAATATCAGCATCTGGGAGTTGAACTGCTACAAGTGAGAAGGTAGTCAAGTCATTACAATTTTTAAGTGGAAAATGTATGGCAAGTGTACCTTTATCTCTAATAATAATTGAAGGCTTTCGTGCAAGAAGGGAGAATATTGGTAACGGCCACATTACAGACATTACATTCAGAGGGCAAATTTTTGGTAATAAAACTTTTTCTTACATTTTCTCTTAAGCAGTTTTTGTTTAAAATTTGTGCAAGTATTCATCACATGGTACTCAACTATCAGCAGAAAAGATCCTCTGATTTCATTCTCAAAAGCTGTCAATATCTTTGTTCTAAACGTCGTTACGGACATTACAAAACTAGAGTTAGCAGACGCAGTGGTTGTTGGATCAATGATATCAAATATTGTAAGACCTGGATTTTCCTCCACATCATTTGCTCCCCGTATACAGTTATGTCTAGAAATGTAGGCTGATGAGATTCAATGCACTTTATGAATAAGCATCACAAAGTGTCATTTTCATATTACTTCAAACTTGACAGAATTATGTATGCTTTGGTGACTTTTTAGTAAAGAGGACACTTAAAAATAGTAATAATTAAAAACAATCAATATTTAAACAGGATGACCCCTTCAGTCACATGACTGGTATCAACAGGAGCCTGTATAACATAAAATAAAATAATATGTATAAATTATATATATTTCTAAAACCAACCACTTTAACAAGATACAACTCAAAATGTTATTTAGAAGCTCATAGAGAATAAAGAATAAGATTCTTTTTTATGCTTATCATAAAGAGCATGAATCTCATTAACCTGCATTTCTGAACATATCAGGCCTTATAAGCAATGGGATGTAAACACTGTAGCACATAATTTGTGTTTAACCAAAACATCACCGCATTCCACAACTTGTTATGTCCAACAACGTCTTTTAATGTTGGCAAGTAATACACATTTAAATGTAAGTAAAACATCATAAGCATCATATTCCAAAATCCCCCTTGCACCCGTGAAAAAGCACCCTTGGCTTTCACAAAATTGTTGTGACAGCCGATCCCTGACCGGTATTGTTTGATTGTTTTCCCATACTGGCGGCTAATAACAGACAACAGTAGTGCAAGACTCTTATTCAATGCGAGTATTTTTGAGAGTACAATAGTTCTTTCAGTTTGAGGTGTAACCCACTGCCATAGCTCAAGCCGATAAATACTGGCTTGTGAGATACTTGTGAGAAACTTGCAGCTCGCACCGGATTGGATCGCACCAATGAATTTGGGCTTGCGAAAGCAGCGTCTTAGCTTCTGTTCAATCCGCACTAAACACAAGGCGAGTCTAGATATGTTGCCTTGCGAGAGTAAAAAACTCATGTAGTGCCGAGGAAACTTCACTCAGCAACATCTGAATGAAATAACAAAGAGCAAACATGGCAAAGCAGTGTAGTTAAGTTTCGAAATGAAAGAAAGAAAACCAATCATAAACAGCACGAAAGAGCAATTTTGCAATAGGACGTAACTTACCTTGAACAACTACCATTAATCTGCGACGGAACGCTCTTCAAAATTTTACCCAACCTCGTTCCCAGGGTCTCTCATCTTACCGCCCCCTGAGGCGAGCGAGGAGAGACCCTGGCACACGCTGGTCACGTGCCGCTTTGACAATTGAGAACGTCAGGGAGGGGTCCTCTGTAATCAGGCAATTTGTCGCGTTGAGCTTTGTCAAATTCAAAGTATCGCGCTGTGCTGCGACTGACATTACCCGCGATGTTTAGCAGTACTTAGCCTTCAGGATGAAATTTCGAATATTCAGATTGTTGCAAAAAACATAACAATGTTTCTAGAAAATTGTATAGCTTTCTCGAGTAAAGCTACGGCAGTCTCTGAAGAAAAGCTGGTTGGAAGAAGATAATATAATATCCGTGATCAAGAAGCAACACACAGTGCCTTCAGTTCCAATCAAATATCCGGTCCCAGCGTCACAACATAGAATCAAAGTAAGCATTATTTTCACGGAACATCTTAATCTTCGATTTGACTGGTACATTACCTATATCATTACGCAATGATCAGACATCAGGACTGTTCTCCACCTGTACACGTCTCTCAATAGCAACCAAGTTCAAAGTCGCGCAAATCTTTTGCCCGGGAATAGCGTGTAGCCTCGGGTCACGAAAAGTAAATATCCGCATTGTTTTCAATAAGTTTCCTCTCTTTCTGACGTTTCTTTGCGTATTGTCACTGAATAACAACCCTTTTATATAGGCCAGGATATCTAGACATTGAGTTACGATTAGTTTTTCATACCTGCTCCTACGGGAACGGTTTGGTTTTCAAGGATATAGATGCTAGGCGACATTTCGATATCAATGCGCCGAGGCATTTTCTGTAGGCTACGCTTTCCGTATGATTGGGATGACATCAGGTCAGCCGTTTTCTTCTTGTCCAGCCATACGTCAGGGAGGGCCTGTGTCCAGGGCAAACAGTGAATTCTTCTATCTGTTTTTTGGTGGGGAAAATACAACTGACACGGCTGAATAGGATGTCAGCTTCGCTACAAATCTGTGCTGTTTGCTCAGTCCCTGTACTTCCGCTTACGCCAAGTGCAAAAAGATGGTTAAATATATCCTTGTTGCAAGCCTTCACAGGAATGATGGTAACGTCATCCTGCCCTGGAGCTGGTCCACAAGACGAATCTTTCGAATAAAATGACCAACTCATTGTAGTGCGCAGTTTTGTTTACTTTTTGGGGTCTTATGCTCTGCATACAGACCCCTAAGTCAGAGGCAAATCTTGTGTGTCAGTGTGTCAGTCAGTGGATCACTTTGAGGACGAGATGACACGTGACAGATCTCCGAGAGTAGGCAGGTAGACTGGGTACTAGTGTTTTCAAGTTGTTCCGTCGGCCATTTCTTCGAGCGTGTTGTCGTTGTGTATTGAATTGCAGCCGTTTTCCTTGTGTTGGTAAAATTCAACCTCGTTCCCAGGGTCTCTCATCTTACCGCCCCCTGAGGCGAGCGAGGAGAGACCCTGGCACACGCTGGTCACGTGTCTCCAAGAATCTTGGAGATGACAATTAACTTATTGAAGGGAAGGGTGGTATAGTAATAATTTTGTCTATACTTAACCTACGGGAGTGCGGGATGTGGTTGTCACCAAAATAAACCAGGAGCGATATGATGCTCTTATTCTGCAAATGCCGGCGAAAACCTCATCCATCATCTGATAAAGGAATATCAAAGTTGCTGGAGGTTGTGTGGTTCAATTAAGGACGTTACATATTGTAAAAATCTCCTCAACAAGGCGAATGAAGAATTGCACGCTACGGCCCAGGCTGTGTATGGAAGATCTTCGACTCATCTGATCATTTCCTCGGAATGAATTAAAACCAGGTCTACTGTGTAAGTTGTGAACGGCGATAAAACAGTTTTAGAGTAATCAGGGGATCAATGAAAGCCAAAGTTACTTCGAGAGGAGCGAAAGGGTGAAAAGATTTATTGGTGTCACAGCACCGTCGGCCGTCCCCTAACTTTGCAAAGATCGAACGACTCTTTGCGGTCTGCATTTCGCTGAGCTTTCTCATATCAAAAAGACGAAATTTTGAATTTTGCGTTTGCAAAAAAATTGAAAATTTTGTAATCACCAACTTTTTGTTTTCGCAATCCTGTTCGCACATGATGATGCGAATTTTTTTAGTGACAAGATGTCTTGAAATGTGTGTCGGTGTCTGTTTCGCGCGAAGTTTCCGGTCGAATTTGTGAATGAAAAATGCTCCCCCGAAATGTTTTCATGGCACTTTATTGCTTTTTGCTTTTCATACAGAACCTGTTATTGCTATATCAACAATTAATTATAGTTTTGGTTGCTAGGATTCGCCTGTTATTCATTTTGGAGGTTTTCATTCATCAGAGAAGACGCCGCCATCGCCGTCGTTTTCACCCGCACTGGATATTTCCTCGCCCTGCAGAATCTTGGTTCGAAATCCATCTGCACCTGTCCAGTGCCATTTTCCTGAGATCTTGTTCCGTAGAAATATGCGAATGGGTAGAGAGTGATTTGATGGTTTAACTGATACTCTAATATGTTCAGTGAGAGAACACTCGCGGGAAGTCATACGGTCACGTTCGCTTCGTAAATAATTATGCTGCAAAATTTGACGACCAATGACGGATGGATGTCAAGGAACAAAGGATTTTCTCGCCTGACAAAATTTTTACAGCCTCCAAAGCTAGTCGACGGAATCTTTGAAGTTTCGTGGCGCTTGCAAAAATTTTGGTGGGTGCAAAAAATCGTTCGCACTAGAAATGGCTTCGCGTTGACAGATTTTTTGCAAACCAAACAAAATTTCGCGTAGTGCGAACAGGGCCTTTGACTACTTTGTTTAGGCTCGCCATTCTATTGCAAGATATGTTTTGAGGTTTTTAGTGTTGGTTCTCCAAGGACAAAGATTAAGATGTTCCGTGAAAATAATGCTTACTTTGATTCTATGTTGTGACGCTGGGACCGGATATTTGATTGGAACTGAAGGCACTGTGTGTTGCTTCTTGATCACGGATATTATATTATCTTCTTCCAACCAGCTTTTCTTCAGAGACTGCCGTAGCTTTACTCGAGAAAGCTATACAATTTTCTAGAAACATTGTTATGTTTTTTGCAACAATCTGAATATTCGAAATTTCATCCTGAAGGCTAAGTACTGCTAAACATCGCGGGTAATGTCAGTCGCAGCACAGCGCGATACTTTGAATTTGACAAAGCTCAACGCGACAAATTGCCTGATTACAGAGGACCCCTCCCTGACGTTCTCAATTGTCAAAGCGGCACGTGACCAGCGTGTGCCAGGGTCTCTCCTCGCTCGCCTCAGGGGGCGGTAAGATGAGAGACCCTGGGAACGAGGTTGGGTAAAATTTTGAAGAGCGTTCCGTCGCAGATTAATGGTAGTTGTTCAAGGTAAGTTACGTCCTATTGCAAAATTGCTCTTTCGTGCTGTTTATGATTGGTTTTCTTTCTTTCATTTCGAAACTTAACTACACTGCTTTGCCATGTTTGCTCTTTGTTATTTCATTCAGATGTTGCTGAGTGAAGTTTCCTCGGCACTACATGAGTTTTTTACTCTCGCAAGGCAACATATCTAGACTCGCCTTGTGTTTAGTGCGGATTGAACAGAAGCTAAGACGCTGCTTTCGCAAGCCCAAATTCATTGGTGCGATCCAATCCGGTGCGAGCTGCAAGTTTCTCACAAGTATCTCACAAGCCAGTATTTATCGGCTTGAGCTATGGCAGTGGGTTACACCTCAAACTGAAAGAACTATTGTACTCTCAAAAATACTCGCATTGAATAAGAGTCTTGCACTACTGTTGTCTGTTATTAGCCGCCAGTATGGGAAAACAATCAAACAATACCGGTCAGGGATCGGCTGTCACAACAATTTTGTGAAAGCCAAGGGTGCTTTTTCACGGGTGCAAGGGGGATTTTGGAATATGATGCTTATGATGTTTTACTTACATTTAAATGTGTATTACTTGCCAACATTAAAAGACGTTGTTGGACATAACAAGTTGTGGAATGCGGTGATGTTTTGGTTAAACACAAATTATGTGCTACAGTGTTTACATCCCATTGCTTATAAGGCCTGATATGTTCAGAAATGCAGGTTAATGAGATTCATGCTCTTTATGATAAGCATAAAAAAGAATCTTATTCTTTATTCTCTATGAGCTTCTAAATAACATTTTGAGTTGTATCTTGTTAAAGTGGTTGGTTTTAGAAATATATATAATTTATACATATTATTTTATTTTATGTTATACAGGCTCCTGTTGATACCAGTCATGTGACTGAAGGGGTCATCCTGTTTAAATATTGATTGTTTTTAATTATTACTATTTTTAAGTGTCCTCTTTACTAAAAAGTCACCAAAGCATACATAATTCTGTCAAGTTTGAAGTAATATGAAAATGACACTTTGTGATGCTTATTCATAAAGTGCATTGAATCTCATCAGCCTACATTTCTAGACATAACTGTATACGGGGAGCAAATGATGTGGAGGAAAATCCAGGTCTTACAATATTTGATATCATTGATCCAACAACCACTGCGTCTGCTAACTCTAGTTTTGTAATGTCCGTAACGACGTTTAGAACAAAGATATTGACAGCTTTTGAGAATGAAATCAGAGGATCTTTTCTGCTGATAGTTGAGTACCATGTGATGAATACTTGCACAAATTTTAAACAAAAACTGCTTAAGAGAAAATGTAAGAAAAAGTTTTATTACCAAAAATTTGCCCTCTGAATGTAATGTCTGTAATGTGGCCGTTACCAATATTCTCCCTTCTTGCACGAAAGCCTTCAATTATTATTAGAGATAAAGGTACACTTGCCATACATTTTCCACTTAAAAATTGTAATGACTTGACTACCTTCTCACTTGTAGCAGTTCAACTCCCAGATGCTGATATTTTAGAACATCATTCCAACCGAAAGGAATAAAACTAAGCATAAGACTCCAAGTACGCATTGCGGACCTACTTTTTATACAAGTGAGTTTATGAGTATTTGATGATGAGTGACAGATGAATTACAGAATGGAATGTTAGTTCTTGTTCGATCAACATTTCCTTTTATGACTAATTGTATTTCATCAGCCATACATGTCTAATAGGTTCACATTTTTCTATCCATAAAGCAAAGAGAATTTCTCATAAGTTGTCCTCCAATTCTCGTTTTTAAATCTCTTTTTCATTGCGTGTAAGGTTGTGGATTTCAAAGATAGCCACTTCGAATCTCTGCTGCTTCTGAACATTTGCCACGCAATACATTTATTGAAAAAACGCATTCGTAACTTAAATACCATTACCATCATAAGTTCGTTTTACTAATAATTGACAGAGACTTGGATGAAGTCCGTCCTAGCCTGTTTTCGTTTAAGTATTAATTATGCAGTCAGTTTCCTGAAAAGTAAATAAACCGTTCTGTCACCGTGGGAATGTAGTTCAATATTGTTTTACTTGACACACTAAACAGAAAAAAAAACAAGCCAAACAGTTCCCGTCGCTAGATAATGCCAGCTTTGAAACAGTAAATATGATAGGGTCCCGTGCACGTGCGGCTAAACAATATTGGGTGAGGTTAAGCAAATTCATAAGGAAAAGAAAAACTGGATCGGAGCAGCAATTTTTTTTCCTCGAGGGAAAAAATCTAAATATAAAAAATAAATAATTGTATTTGCCCCGTTTCGTTTCACAGAATTCACCTTTTTTCAATTATCGACATCAAAGAGTTCAAATTGTGTCAACCAAGGATGCGTGACCTTGAAGGATGGCGTGACAAATAGTTGTCTTTTACCTAGAAAATGCAACTGGAATTCTCGCTGAAATCGCTTCTAGATTTAGAGATCCCAGAATTTTGCTTTTTGATTTGGAAAGAAGGATTAATTAGCAGTTTTTAGCACCCATTTCATTCTCAATAAACCGCCGCCGATTCGAGGAAAGTAACTAAGAAAAAAAAAGTGGTTGAAAAAGCGTTGGAGAATTGAGAATCATGACTACTACAACTTGTTTTCTATATGGTAGGCTGAAAAATGTTTCACACCGGTCAATAATAGCTTATCATACGTCTTTATAGGTCTATGTAATGGAATCTTGAAGATGGCAGCTTTCATGAAGCAATTATAATTCTTACGCGTTTGCGATGCTAGGTGTCTAAAGTAATGTCGTTTTTCTCCAATTAACTTTGGGTTTTAGGGGGGGGGGGGGGTTGTCTGATCTCGAACAGGAAAAGCTCTAAATCTAAGAATACTACCTTTCAACATCATTGATGGAATGCATTAAACGGCCGAAGGAATCGGCCGACCCCGATCCGTGAGGTCTGCCCGGTTTTCTCTGACAATGGCTCTTAAAACAGGTTGCGAACCTGTTGTCTTACCTTTAACAGCCAGTCTGTTGATTGTGGGATTTTGACAATAAAACAAACACCATACCTGTCCAGAAACGTTTTGGAAAACAGGAGCGATTTCCATTGAGCCGAAATTCGGAAATTTTCAAAACGGAGACGAATGGTATGGAAATTTCCTGGGAAAGTTTCCAGGGAATCCTGAAATCGTTGAATTTCGAAAAGCGAACCATTCAACCGAAATTTCCAAGAGGAAAGTCAAACGGAACGGAACATCCAAGCAAGAAAATTCCTAAAATTTCGGTATACCTCAAAAGATTCAGTCTTCTTTATCCGGCTCAAATTCCAGAAAATGAGATTTATTACCAAAGTGGATATTAAAATTTTATGCAACCTGCTCCGTGATTAGTTTCCCGGATGGAGTCACATCCGGGACTTGAATATTTGTAGTTGTAAGCATTTGGGCATCAGGCTGCTGGCCACTTTCCGGGAAGCTTTGGTGAAGGGCAAGTTTTTTTCCCACCCACTTAACCCCTCCCATTTTTGGAGCATTATCAGTGGTACATATCATGAACATACGTTGTGTCACGTAAGGCGTGTTTGCCCTGACCTTTGCTGAGAAAAGGTACTCACTTCCAGTTCCATCGTAATTTGAGATTATCTTACAATCTGAACGGCTTCTTAACTTAAATTGGCCAAATTATGGCAAAGATTTGTGTCAGTTGAGTTCTCTTCCCAGCAAACCGAGCTTAGCCTTGGCAATGTACATTGTTAAATACAATCCTTAGTAACGGAGCTGGGGGTTTAAATGCTGTTCATGTTCTATTCGCCACTGAAAATTTCCAGAAATTCAAACCGGGATTTTTGGTCGAATAGAGATAGCTAGGCCTTTCCACAAATATCCGGATATTTTTGGGATACTAGTTTAGACGTCTGCGAGATATTAAGAAAATATTAAGATATTTAGAACATTTAGGGAAATTTAGAAATAGTCATAGCTTATTTTGACTTAGTCCTGTGTTTTCCTAGCTATTTTCTCGATAAAGGCAAAATCTTCAAAATTTTCTTGCGGTGGTAGGAGCTGTGGAAGAAGATTCAGGCACTTCCATGTTATCAGCCCGGAGGGGGGGGGGGGGGGGTACTTAACAAAGTTTAATACGGGGAGGCTCCGCCCCGAGGTCCAACCCTTTACCTTTGATATACCATTTTGGCAGAAAAGGTACCCCCTTTTTATATACCTTTTATTTAAAAAAGGTACCCCTTTCACATACTTATTTTAGGAAGTCTTGCTCTCATTTCCACGTAGTGCTTTATAAGTAACTGATACAGCCATAAGGGGCGTCTCTTATAATTAAAGGCCCTTTCAAATACCTAAATGAGCGATTTCCCTACCCTTTTATATACCTCAACTTGTCAAATCCTTGCCCTTTAATACACCTGAAACCTGAAAAAGGTACCCCTTTCGGGCGGAGCCTCCCCGTATAGGCCATTATAGGGAGTACCCCCCGGGGTTACCAGCATCTCCCATTTTGAAAAATTGCTGCTTTTGCGCTTTTAGTGATACGGAATATATTGCTTATTGTTATTGCTTCTGGCGTGTACGACAGAATATGAGTATTATACGAAACACAAGGCTAGTAAAAATAAAGCTATGAATATTTCTAAAGATCTAATCCTAAGTTTTATTTTAGGGTTTTATCATTCTTAGTCTTTATTCTGATTTTCACAGCTTAGGTATTTTGTTAGTTTCTTTATTTTACTCGTGTTTTAGATATTTTTACGTTTTTATTTATTTTTATTGGTGAGATATTTTAAAGTCACTGTGCAGTGTTATTGGATAGTGATAGAATTAGCACTATATAATTACAGTAATGAGAAACATAGCTTGAAATCACATCATGCCACCGAAAGTCAGTACCACCGTGATGACTCGATGTGCCCGCCAGAACCTGATATCGAATTATAAACTAATTGATTTTCTTCTTCATCTTAATCTTAGGTGATCGACTCTATTACTGGCTTTTAATAGTCTCGGTAGCGGTGGTGTACAATTCATGGGTGCTTATATTAAGGAGCTCATTCCCCGAACTTCACAAGAGGCATGAGATTGTTTGGATAGTCATTGACTACCTCTGTGACATTATTTACGTCCTCGACTTTTTCGTGAGTTCTCGAACAGGTTACATGGAGGACGGCATCATGCAAAAGGACATACAAAAAATGCGCAGGCATTATCTACACACAAGGGCGTTTTATTTAGACGCCGTGTCCGTCCTCCCGCTAGACATTGCGTATATTTTCATCCAGCATGAGCCCGCGATACGTATGAACCGCCTTATAAAATACCATCGGTTTTGGCATTTTCTTGACCGCACAGAAAGTCGG
>JAHPZR010030377.1:0-23525 GCA_019787425.1 Platygyra sinensis | reverse complement strand
AGATTAAGATGTTCCGTGAAAATAATGCTTACTTTGATTCTATGTTGTGACGCTGGGACCGGATATTTGATTGGAACTGAAGGCACTGTGTGTTGCTTCTTGATCACGGATATTATATTATCTTCTTCCAACCAGCTTTTCTTCAGAGACTGCCGTAGCTTTACTCGAGAAAGCTATACAATTTTCTAGAAACATTGTTATGTTTTTTGCAACAATCTGAATATTCGAAATTTCATCCTGAAGGCTAAGTACTGCTAAACATCGCGGGTAATGTCAGTCGCAGCACAGCGCGATACTTTGAATTTGACAAAGCTCAACGCGACAAATTGCCTGATTACAGAGGACCCCTCCCTGACGTTCTCAATTGTCAAAGCGGCACGTGACCAGCGTGTGCCAGGGTCTCTCCTCGCTCGCCTCAGGGGGCGGTAAGATGAGAGACCCTGGGAACGAGGTTGGGTAAAATTTTGAAGAGCGTTCCGTCGCAGATTAATGGTAGTTGTTCAAGGTAAGTTACGTCCTATTGCAAAATTGCTCTTTCGTGCTGTTTATGATTGGTTTTCTTTCTTTCATTTCGAAACTTAACTACACTGCTTTGCCATGTTTGCTCTTTGTTATTTCATTCAGATGTTGCTGAGTGAAGTTTCCTCGGCACTACATGAGTTTTTTACTCTCGCAAGGCAACATATCTAGACTCGCCTTGTGTTTAGTGCGGATTGAACAGAAGCTAAGACGCTGCTTTCGCAAGCCCAAATTCATTGGTGCGATCCAATCCGGTGCGAGCTGCAAGTTTCTCACAAGTATCTCACAAGCCAGTATTTATCGGCTTGAGCTATGGCAGTGGGTTACACCTCAAACTGAAAGAACTATTGTACTCTCAAAAATACTCGCATTGAATAAGAGTCTTGCACTACTGTTGTCTGTTATTAGCCGCCAGTATGGGAAAACAATCAAACAATACCGGTCAGGGATCGGCTGTCACAACAATTTTGTGAAAGCCAAGGGTGCTTTTTCACGGGTGCAAGGGGGATTTTGGAATATGATGCTTATGATGTTTTACTTACATTTAAATGTGTATTACTTGCCAACATTAAAAGACGTTGTTGGACATAACAAGTTGTGGAATGCGGTGATGTTTTGGTTAAACACAAATTATGTGCTACAGTGTTTACATCCCATTGCTTATAAGGCCTGATATGTTCAGAAATGCAGGTTAATGAGATTCATGCTCTTTATGATAAGCATAAAAAAGAATCTTATTCTTTATTCTCTATGAGCTTCTAAATAACATTTTGAGTTGTATCTTGTTAAAGTGGTTGGTTTTAGAAATATATATAATTTATACATATTATTTTATTTTATGTTATACAGGCTCCTGTTGATACCAGTCATGTGACTGAAGGGGTCATCCTGTTTAAATATTGATTGTTTTTAATTATTACTATTTTTAAGTGTCCTCTTTACTAAAAAGTCACCAAAGCATACATAATTCTGTCAAGTTTGAAGTAATATGAAAATGACACTTTGTGATGCTTATTCATAAAGTGCATTGAATCTCATCAGCCTACATTTCTAGACATAACTGTATACGGGGAGCAAATGATGTGGAGGAAAATCCAGGTCTTACAATATTTGATATCATTGATCCAACAACCACTGCGTCTGCTAACTCTAGTTTTGTAATGTCCGTAACGACGTTTAGAACAAAGATATTGACAGCTTTTGAGAATGAAATCAGAGGATCTTTTCTGCTGATAGTTGAGTACCATGTGATGAATACTTGCACAAATTTTAAACAAAAACTGCTTAAGAGAAAATGTAAGAAAAAGTTTTATTACCAAAAATTTGCCCTCTGAATGTAATGTCTGTAATGTGGCCGTTACCAATATTCTCCCTTCTTGCACGAAAGCCTTCAATTATTATTAGAGATAAAGGTACACTTGCCATACATTTTCCACTTAAAAATTGTAATGACTTGACTACCTTCTCACTTGTAGCAGTTCAACTCCCAGATGCTGATATTTTAGAACATCATTCCAACCGAAAGGAATAAAACTAAGCATAAGACTCCAAGTACGCATTGCGGACCTACTTTTTATACAAGTGAGTTTATGAGTATTTGATGATGAGTGACAGATGAATTACAGAATGGAATGTTAGTTCTTGTTCGATCAACATTTCCTTTTATGACTAATTGTATTTCATCAGCCATACATGTCTAATAGGTTCACATTTTTCTATCCATAAAGCAAAGAGAATTTCTCATAAGTTGTCCTCCAATTCTCGTTTTTAAATCTCTTTTTCATTGCGTGTAAGGTTGTGGATTTCAAAGATAGCCACTTCGAATCTCTGCTGCTTCTGAACATTTGCCACGCAATACATTTATTGAAAAAACGCATTCGTAACTTAAATACCATTACCATCATAAGTTCGTTTTACTAATAATTGACAGAGACTTGGATGAAGTCCGTCCTAGCCTGTTTTCGTTTAAGTATTAATTATGCAGTCAGTTTCCTGAAAAGTAAATAAACCGTTCTGTCACCGTGGGAATGTAGTTCAATATTGTTTTACTTGACACACTAAACAGAAAAAAAAACAAGCCAAACAGTTCCCGTCGCTAGATAATGCCAGCTTTGAAACAGTAAATATGATAGGGTCCCGTGCACGTGCGGCTAAACAATATTGGGTGAGGTTAAGCAAATTCATAAGGAAAAGAAAAACTGGATCGGAGCAGCAATTTTTTTTCCTCGAGGGAAAAAATCTAAATATAAAAAATAAATAATTGTATTTGCCCCGTTTCGTTTCACAGAATTCACCTTTTTTCAATTATCGACATCAAAGAGTTCAAATTGTGTCAACCAAGGATGCGTGACCTTGAAGGATGGCGTGACAAATAGTTGTCTTTTACCTAGAAAATGCAACTGGAATTCTCGCTGAAATCGCTTCTAGATTTAGAGATCCCAGAATTTTGCTTTTTGATTTGGAAAGAAGGATTAATTAGCAGTTTTTAGCACCCATTTCATTCTCAATAAACCGCCGCCGATTCGAGGAAAGTAACTAAGAAAAAAAAAGTGGTTGAAAAAGCGTTGGAGAATTGAGAATCATGACTACTACAACTTGTTTTCTATATGGTAGGCTGAAAAATGTTTCACACCGGTCAATAATAGCTTATCATACGTCTTTATAGGTCTATGTAATGGAATCTTGAAGATGGCAGCTTTCATGAAGCAATTATAATTCTTACGCGTTTGCGATGCTAGGTGTCTAAAGTAATGTCGTTTTTCTCCAATTAACTTTGGGTTTTAGGGGGGGGGGGGGTTGTCTGATCTCGAACAGGAAAAGCTCTAAATCTAAGAATACTACCTTTCAACATCATTGATGGAATGCATTAAACGGCCGAAGGAATCGGCCGACCCCGATCCGTGAGGTCTGCCCGGTTTTCTCTGACAATGGCTCTTAAAACAGGTTTGCGAACCTGTTGTCTTACCTTTAACAGCCAGTCTGTTGATTGTGGGATTTTGACAATAAAACAAACACCATACCTGTCCAGAAACGTTTTGGAAAACAGGAGCGATTTCCATTGAGCCGAAATTCGGAAATTTTCAAAACGGAGACGAATGGTATGGAAATTTCCTGGGAAAGTTTCCAGGGAATCCTGAAATCGTTGAATTTCCGAAAAGCGAACCATTCAACCGAAATTTCCAAGAGGAAAGTCAAACGGAACGGAACATCCAAGCAAGAAAATTCCTAAAATTTCGGTATACCTCAAAAGATTCAGTCTTCTTTATCCGGCTCAAATTCCAGAAAATGAGATTTATTACCAAAGTGGATATTAAAATTTTATGCAACCTGCTCCGTGATTAGTTTCCCGGATGGAGTCACATCCGGGACTTGAATATTTGTAGTTGTAAGCATTTGGGCATCAGGCTGCTGGCCACTTTCCGGGAAGCTTTGGTGAAGGGCAAGTTTTTTTCCCACCCACTTAACCCCTCCCATTTTTGGAGCATTATCAGTGGTACATATCATGAACATACGTTGTGTCACGTAAGGCGTGTTTGCCCTGACCTTTGCTGAGAAAAGGTACTCACTTCCAGTTCCATCGTAATTTGAGATTATCTTACAATCTGAACGGCTTCTTAACTTAAATTGGCCAAATTATGGCAAAGATTTGTGTCAGTTGAGTTCTCTTCCCAGCAAACCGAGCTTAGCCTTGGCAATGTACATTGTTAAATACAATCCTTAGTAACGGAGCTGGGGGTTTAAATGCTGTTCATGTTCTATTCGCCACTGAAAATTTCCAGAAATTCAAACCGGGATTTTTGGTCGAATAGAGATAGCTAGGCCTTTCCACAAATATCCGGATATTTTTTGGGATACTAGTTTAGACGTCTGCGAGATATTAAGAAAATATTAAGATATTTAGAACATTTAGGGAAATTTAGAAATAGTCATAGCTTATTTTGACTTAGTCCTGTGTTTTCCTAGCTATTTTCTCGATAAAGGCAAAATCTTCAAAATTTTCTTGCGGTGGTAGGAGCTGTGGAAGAAGATTCAGGCACTTCCATGTTATCAGCCCGGAGGGGGGGGGGGGGGGTACTTAACAAAGTTTAATACGGGGAGGCTCCGCCCCGAGGTCCAACCCTTTACCTTTGATATACCATTTTGGCAGAAAAGGTACCCCCCTTTTTATATACCTTTTATTTAAAAAAGGTACCCCTTTCACATACTTATTTTAGGAAGTCTTGCTCTCATTTCCACGTAGTGCTTTATAAGTAACTGATACAGCCATAAGGGGCGTCTCTTATAATTAAAGGCCCTTTCAAATACCTAAATGAGCGATTTCCCTACCCTTTTATATACCTCAACTTGTCAAATCCTTGCCCTTTTATACACCTGAAACCTGAAAAAGGTACCCCTTTCGGGCGGAGCCTCCCCGTATAGGCCATTATAGGGAGTACCCCCCGGGGTTACCAGCATCTCCCATTTTGAAAAATTGCTGCTTTTGCGCTTTTAGTGATACGGAATATATTGCTTATTGTTATTGCTTCTGGCGTGTACGACAGAATATGAGTATTATACGAAACACAAGGCTAGTAAAAATAAAAGCTATGAATATTTCTAAAGATCTAATCCCTAAGTTTTATTTTAGGGTTTTATCATTCTTAGTCTTTATTCTGATTTTCACAGCTTAGGTATTTTGTTAGTTTCTTTATTTTACTCGTGTTTTAGATATTTTTACGTTTTTATTTATTTTTATTGGTGAGATATTTTAAAGTCACTGTGCAGTGTTATTGGATAGTGATAGAATTAGCACTATATAATTACAGTAATGAGAAACATAGCTTGAAATCACATCATGCCACCGAAAGTCAGTACCACCGTGATGACTCGATGTGCCCGCCAGAACCTGATATCGAATTATAAACTAATTGATTTTCTTCTTCATCTTAATCTTAGGTGATCGACTCTATTACTGGCTTTTAATAGTCTCGGTAGCGGTGGTGTACAATTCATGGGTGCTTATATTAAGGAGCTCATTCCCCGAACTTCACAAGAGGCATGAGATTGTTTGGATAGTCATTGACTACCTCTGTGACATTATTTACGTCCTCGACTTTTTCGTGAGTTCTCGAACAGGTTACATGGAGGACGGCATCATGCAAAAGGACATACAAAAAATGCGCAGGCATTATCTACACACAAGGGCGTTTTATTTAGACGCCGTGTCCGTCCTCCCGCTAGACATTGCGTATATTTTCATCCAGCATGAGCCCGCGATACGTATGAACCGCCTTATAAAATACCATCGGTTTTGGCATTTTCTTGACCGCACAGAAAGTCGGACAAGCTATCCGAACCTATTCAGACTAGCGTCCTTGATGCAGTTTATTCTCGTCATAATCCATTGGAACGCTTGCATATATTTTATAGTGTCACGAAAGATCGGATTTGGATCGGACTCCTGGGTTTACCCCGGCATAAAAGAAGGCGATGGGAACTTAACAGAGTTACACATGTCTCTGACTAGGAAATATATATATTCTTTTTATTGGTCGACTCTGACGTTGACAACGATTGGTGAGGTTCCGCCGCCACATTCTAATGTGGAGTATCTTATTGTCACTATCGACTACTTGATAGGTAAGCTGGGGGAGGGGGTACTCTACAAAGTTTTGTACAGGGAGGCTACGCTCAAAGATTCAACCCTGCACTGTTTTGTATACCACGTTGACGGAAAAGGTACCTCTTTCGCATACCTTTGATAAAAAAGATACCCCTTTCACGTACTTTACATCGCATCTTTTCTTAAATCCTTGGAATGAAGTCAATGAGCAATACTACTGGAGAACATCAAGCAATAGATGTTAACCAAAGAAGAAGTATATCATTAATTTAGTTCCTGTTCACGTGATACATAAATGACAGATTTCCCTACCCTTTCAAATACCTCAACTTGTCAAATCTCTATTCTTTTTAAGTATAAATTTACCGTAGTCTATTGTGAATCCGTGAATTTGGTTGGCTATATTACCGTTTTCTATTGGTGGTTTGCATCGAAAATAAAAATCGTAACCATTCAATAAATTAAGTCAAGAATCAGGTATATGATAGATAATTGATAGACAGAAAACATCGCCGAGATTTAGGTCTGTGCGGTTTTCAGCTAAATTTATAGAGCTTTGTATGGAGACGCCATGTTGGTGCCCTTCCCGAGGGGCGCCAACATAGCGGCCGGAAACCAACAGAAACATCTGTCATTGAGTTTTGCCACTGAAACGGAAAATTATTACTCTAGCGTTCTGATATATTGAAAGTTATACTTCTTCTAGTGCAAGAACTGTTCAGTTACCAAAAACGCTAGCGATAACTGTTCTTTTGACCTACGTGTGATCCTTCTCGGACCGCCATCTAATGTCACGCAACGTATAAACTTGAAAATTCAAATAACGTCTATAAGAAAATGAAAAAACCTATCGAGCTTTAACGTCGTAAAACGCCAAGTTTTGATAAGGTCTTATGGCTGATGACACTAAAACGCTAGTAGGATTGCTAATTTGTAATTTTGGAACATGATGACGTCACATGAAAACAAAAGAATCTGCTGATAGAAAACAGTTACGCATCAGTGCACATCGCGCATCAAGTTTGAACCTGACGTAACATAATAAAACAGTTCTTTTCTCCGCGTTACTTGACATTTTTTTCTTTTATGCAATCAGACTACGGTAAATTTTTACTAAAACAATTACACTACTCGCCCTCGTGTTCTACGAGCGATAGTCAACTCAGCTGCGCCTCGTTGACTATCTGCTCGTAGAAAACTCGGGCTCGTAGTCTAATTGCTAAATATACTTCGACTTATCAGACCACTGCTTTTTTACATACCTCACCTTCTCAAGCTTCTACCCTTTCACATACCTCAACTTGTCAATTTTTAACATTACATTGATCCATATTTAATGTTATCTCTTATTCAGGTGTTCTACTTTTCGCCACCATCGTAGGAAATGTAGGCAGTATTATCACAAACCAGAACGCTGGCAAAGTGGATTTCCAAAATAAAATGGACGGAATAAAATCCTACATGCGATTCCACAAGATTCCGCAACATCTTCAGCAGCGAGTAATCAAGTGGTTTGATTATCTGTGGATGAACAAGAAGCATCCAGACGAAGAAGAATTACTGCAGTCTTTACCTGATAAACTGCGGGCAGAGCTGGCCATTCATGTTCATTTAGATTCACTGAGAAAGGTTGAAATCTTTCAGGATTGTGAAGCGGGATTTTTAAGCGAGCTGGTCTTGCGACTTCGGCCACAACTATTTTCGCCAGGTAAGTTTTAGTTCATCGAGGTTTAAGATAGGATCATCGCGCCCTCAAAATCCTCTGTGGGTCCTCAAGTCCAAAAGATGTCTTGAAAACTTCCATACTCTCTCTTAAGAAATCCGTGTTGTCTCGGATTGGTTGCTGTTTTCGCGCGAAAATTCAATAACAAGCATATCAATCAACCAATCAGAGTAACACACGTATCTTTGTATGTTAAAAAGGAGGACATTTCCCCGGAATGCATTGCGCGCCTAGTTAAACCATATTATCAACGTGTCTCTCACTTGACCTTATTATTCCCGAATACGCAAGCGGAGAGGTTTGAGAAGCATTACCTCTAAAATGGACCAAAATAGAGGAGAGTCGATATGCAGAAGCCTGACACTGAAATAACAGTCTTAGCTCAGTACGCAATGCATGCCGGTGAAATCCCCTCCTTAGTATGCTACGTATTTTTCTATCCGATCTTAGAGTAGCGCCTAGCTTGTACTGAAGCAACTTCAGGAGAGACACAAAAATTATAACAGACCGACGTTTTGATGTTCCTAACATAATATTCAGGGTTAAGCGTGAAAAGATCAAGGTGACATAAGTATGTAAATTAATGAAAACATAATTGACAGTTTTTGCGCATGTTTTTGAATAACCTGGCGCGGATGGAATCCAGCTAGCGTGTGTACATTGATGCTTAGAGTTCTTTGATCATCATCATTTTGTAATTATAAAGGACGGTCAACTGAATTTTTTCGCCACGTTGTTTACACTCATCGGAAGCTTAAGCACGCGCGTTTTTGACGGACGCGGACGGCAACCGGAAGCGAGATCGACATTTCTCTCATCGAAACGTTAGACAACTGTGATTGACTTTATGATTTTGTTTTGGCAGGGGATTACGTCTGCAGGAAAGGCGAAGTGGGAAGAGAAATGTATATTGTAAACAGAGGCAAACTGGAGGTAGTATCTGAGACCGGAACCAAAGTTTATGCCGTGTTAGAGGCCGGGAGTTACTTCGGAGAGATCAGCGTGTTGTGTATGAGCGCCGCCGGGAACCGTCGAACAGCTTCGGTTCGTTCCGTCGGCTACTCGGAATTATTCTGCTTGTCGAAACATGATCTTATGGAAGTACTCGACGAATACCCGGAAATAAAAACTAAGATTGAGAGTATCGCTAAGCAGCGTTTAGAGAATGACAAGCGTCGAACGAGCGTGCTTCTGTCCAATAAACACGACAAAAACAGGACTAACGAGAATTGTTCTGACACGGAACCTAGGGTGAAGAGCAGAGCTTTCGCTAAACTGGAGGAGAGGATTGTGGTCCTTGAGAGGGAGCGAGACAACATTTTGGAAGAAATGAAACGGCAACGTGAGGAGTTTTCCGACAGACTAGCTGACCTTGAAACCTCCGTGGCGCAGCTGTCAAGGGAACGTGTAAGACCTACCTCAAGATCTTTTGATTTTGTTTGGAAAAGAAGATAACTGCGGGTCCCTGGGGGTCCCCGGTCAGTTTTTTATTGTCTACTACGAGCTGCCTGCTTCTAACACTGGTGTTGAAACCATCGATTTACATAAGCATCAGTAAGATAAATGACTCAATAGGTGTGTTGCCGCCACCACTGATCAGACACTACATGAAGTGCTCTGAAATGGCTTCTTTTTTGCAGCCAGTTTTCAACTATTCGAGCAATCTATACTCGTACGTACATTGCCAGAATTGAAAGTTGGGAAATTGCTCCCACCCCACCCCCTCCCTCCGTTTTATTATACCTAATAGTACCTTTTTCGTACTTCTAAGGCGGCATCTCAGGCGAGTTTGGTGGAGTCATGATTCGTAATTAAAAATACTCATGGCGAGACCAAACGAGTCTGACCAGGATCCCATCAGTAGGAACCTGTAACTACCCAACATTCCTGTCACGGCGTTTTCACAGACCGATCGGCTATTTTAAGTTTGACTTTATCTCAAATTCAGATCCCCACAGAAACCTCAGTGACCAATTGCAATCACAAGCCCGGACTAATTAATTTTGACATGTGGACATGATGTCGACATGTCCGCATTGTCTTGTCCTTACCGACGAGCGCTCATGTAGACTGGAACTGGCCTATTTAGTCGCGGGAAAAATATCTAAAAATAGACTGGTCTGTAAAAATACCAGGCTCCTAGTAATGGGCTCCTGGTTTGACATACTGCCGAGGCGTACTAGAAAGCGGTACGATTTTAAGTATTTATCGTTCCCACATTTGGCCATAAGGTCAGCGACTTGATCAAGACAGCAAACACGGCTTCTGATTGGCTAATTGGGAATTTGAGTGCGATAAATTCCAGAATATCAGCTGAAGAAGCGGATAAGACGAGACGAAATATATTGCCTTGACGTATGGCTTTCGCTGTTTTTAAATTAAGCGCTTGCTTTCGAAGACTTTTTAGAGTGCGAGAAAACATTCAAAATATCAGATACTCCACCCTTCACACCACGAAAAAAATCTTACTTTCAAACACAGTAAAAACATATTCCTTTTACTTCTAGTTATTCTTCCATATCTGGTAAATATTTTTTTGTGTCTGAGAAAGGAATTATATGAATCTTTATAGGCGTTGCTCGCATTGTAGAAAAATAATCAAAAGCATAAGATCGATTTTGCAAGGATTACCTGGCTGTAAATTGACAGCTTTTCTAGTGCTTTAGCAAGTTTAACCCCTCCCTGGCCAGGAGTCAATACGGTGTAGATTTTACCAATAATAGTTTTAGGTCCCTGTTCCCTTGCACCTGTGAGTTCATTGCTTTCGGATCTGACCACGAAAAAATGTAAGGTGAAAATCCTCTGGACACTGATTTAAATAACTTTGAATACTTGAAAAGATGGAAAATCTTTGCCTTCAAAAATAATTCAGGAAAAAGTAAAAGAATCTTACATAAACTGAAAAGCTGGTATTTTCAGTTACCGGCAAAAATGCGGAAAAATATCTTTGTTTAGTTCACACAAATGATAGGCTTTAATAAAAATGTATTAATCTTATCTATACTTTTTTTGTTGAATTTAAATGTTGTGTTAGAATGCATTGAGAAGCTAGGAAATACGCACGCATTATGGTGCGACTACTCCAATCCAACCAAGACCATTCAACACAGAAAATCAGCTTTCCTCAGTTTAACGAATAAAAAACATGGAGGTTAACAATAGTTTTGCAACAAATTATAAAAAAATTATTGGATGACGTTTTTGTGATATCTAGAATAATCAAGGTGGAGGTAGGGATTATCCAGCCGAAGCCGAAAACCTGGAAGTCATGTTTTTGCTTCTTCACTGATGGCAAGCGACACGAAGCACGCGAAATTGACATGATTACCCTTAGTAATCGTATCTATAACAAAATTCTCGATCGTGATTGGTTCTCCGCGCGCCTATTTGTCACGTAATCGGCGCCCGATCACGTGGGTGTCCAATTACAGCTGTCCGATTTGAACTTTTCGTAATCGGACACCTGTAATTGGATACCCACGTGATTTTCACGCCAATTACGCACGCTTCAATGGCTTCCTTAGCAATATTTTCTACAGTTTTCAAAACTTAGGAAAAGCGCTACAGACGTTTTCGCTCAAAAAAAGTTCTCAGAAGACATTTTTTTCCCGAAATTTGTTATAGATACGATTAATTAGTAATTGGACCTCGTGTCGTACAATTCAGGGACTAATCGTGCTCGTAATTTCAAATGGGCCTCGCGCTTTGCGCTCGTCCGATTTTGAAATAACTCGCTCGATTACTCCCTGAATTGTACTCCACTCGGTCCAATTACTATTACAAATCATGCACTGCGGTCATACATGACATGATTACCCATGACCGTGAGTGTCCTTGCATGATTATTGTATAATCTGCAACTAAATGACGCCTCAGGCGCTGATCTTGAAAATTCACTGCTTTCGGCCAATCAGAAAAGAGATAATGAGCTCAATGTATAATAATCCATGTAATCAAGCTGTACATTTATACAAAAACAACAGATGTGTGGTCATTCTGGATAATTTGCTGGAAGTCTCGGAAAACTTTTGTAAACCTCTGCGGTTTTTATTCGGTAGAAAATTTTGTCGGGTGGCCTTGGCCGCACGAGCAAGGGTTCATTAAACCAGAAATTCTGAATTTTTTTTAAAAGGGGGCAAATAGAGTAAAAAACTTCCTGGAAAAGTTTCCGAAGAAAACTTAAATAATTCCCAAAATTCGTAACAGGAAAGCCCAGATATTCCAGAAAAATTCATAATTAAGAAAAAATTATCGGTACGAAACTTTGGCCGGAAAAATTTGGTGTACCTTGAAGATTATTCCCCGTAAATTTGGGAAAATACTTTTCCAATTCTTTACCGGGAGAAGCTCATAAATTCTGGGGACGAGATTG
This sequence comes from Platygyra sinensis, assembly GCA_019787425.1. Taxonomy (NCBI): domain Eukaryota; kingdom Metazoa; phylum Cnidaria; class Anthozoa; order Scleractinia; family Merulinidae; genus Platygyra; species Platygyra sinensis. The sequence continues at coordinate 11,309 of JAHPZR010030377.1, read as the reverse complement.
AGTCGCCAGAAGTGTAAAGTCAGTAATGTTTTGTTCCCTTGCTCTCTTCCAAACTCCGATTCATTACTACAGACAACTGTTTTCACTTGGAACGCTTTACAACTTTATTGGCTTGGCAGTAGACTATGAATCAACCTATCCGATATTAACATACATTATAATATTTATAATATTAACATTTGCCTCCTTGCCGTACATTATACACTCGATCTACATTACATGTAAGTCAGATGAACGCAAATTGAATAATTATCCCAAAGTATATATATTTTAAGCTGGTTTTTAGCCCGCGGTGTGTTTTCCCTCTTTAGCTGGGTAGCCGTTATTTTTGCCACGTCAGCTAGTTAGTGGAAAGTGTTGCGTGACAAGGAGACTAGCGGTTTGTGATCTTAATTAATCACTGCAATAACGAAACCACAGCAAAACGGGAGCAGAGAAAAACGCGGAAAAATACTTGCGTAAAGTTGGTTTCCAATATCCGATTCGCTTTGAGGACAACTTCTCTAAACCTTTTTTGCGCAAATTCTTCCATGAAACTCTGAACAATTTTTGAAGCACGATAACATAAAATAAATACATTATTTGACGCTAAATTCATTTGAAACCCACTTTTTAGCCAGCTGTCTCTCTCTTAGTTCAAATGACTTGTAAGCATTTCAACGTAGACGCCCATAGTTTCTGAAATACCCAGTTTTATCAATTTTACATGTTCTCAGCATATAATAATAATGATTAATAATTTTTGAATACTAATACCTCTTATTCTTATTCTAATACGGTAAATTAACATTTCCCTCTCGTGTAATTGTATTTCTTTCGTTTTTCTTTACATATATAATACTGTAAAATTGCGTATATATTCATCCATTTTCCTGTTGTATCATTTTCAACCCAATCGGGAGAATAATATTTCAGCAGCAAAATTAAATTTGAAAACTGTGCGAATTTAACTTTTAAGTCGGGAAAAGCAATCCGACCTTCTTATAATTCCATCATGACATGAAATAACGACCTATTTGTAGACTAACTCATTGTAATTAATTTTATGTGATACGAGGAAGTAGTGAATGAAACATAGCCTAAAAAGGACTGACATTTCATGCTAAAAAGAGACCTATCATGCAAATAATTAGCCTTTACCATATTTTTCACCAAGCTATTAATACTGTACAATGGAATTCTCTAATTACTTAAGATTGCAGGCGTATAGCTGTACTCCGATCTCACAGGACGAGTGGGAATCCCATGATGCATTGCAGCCTGCATGTCTACAAATTCTTCCAGTACATCCGGGTAATATCTTTCGTTGGTGCCACCACTGACTCCTGACAGGGGATACATGGTGTTTGACGTCATCGTACCTGGAGGAAACATGTAACCGGAAGGATAGCTTCGTTCCGCCAGAGGGTACTGGGAATAATGCTTCATGTGGTCCATTGGTGAGATCCCCCTATACTCGTATGCCGCCATGCTGGTTGCAGGGTTCATCACCGTATAGCTTGAGTCTGCCATGCTGGTTTTGGAGCGGACAGCGGTAAACCCAGTTGCATCTGTCGTGTAGCTGCTCGACATGTCAAAGTCACCCATAGTTATCCCTGCCTCGCTTGAGCCCGCCACGGCAAAACTGCTACCATGATTCATCGAGGGCATTAAGCTACTCTGGGTCGACGCGTAACCATATCTTGCCCCATAATCCCCTGGAGGTGGGTACAAAAAGTGCCCCTGTTCTGGTATCATGGGATATTTACTGATGTTGTTGTTATTGTTGTTGTTGTTTGTCGGTGTCGTAGGCGTCATGGGTGTCATGGGATGCGGGGATATATCGTGAAATGAGGATCGCATAATGGCGGGCTGAACGGGGCTTCTTTGAGGGGGCGCATCTCTAGGGCTTCTCAGCGATCCTAAGGAAGAAGAGCTTGAATGCCTTCGTGATGCAGGCTTTCTAGCAGTTATGTTCAGCGGTCTCAAAATTTCCACTTCCATACTTTCGCTCACAGGTTCTGCAAGAAAAAAAAATTGTCTGAGAAAACCGCTAACTGTAAAAAAACTCTCATATACGATCTTTCTCTTTTCAACTAATAGTAACTTTTTCACGGTATTATGTGTTGCAATGGGATCATTTGAGGTTTAACAACTCTACCAACCTTGCACGACGCTTGTCTCCTTGTTTACGCGGACAGTGGACTGGGTCGACAGTTCATCTATGTTGTTGTGGTTTTCAACAGTATACAGGATGTAATCTTCAAGGAGCATGTGCAGTAGGTGAAATGAGCCTGCGACGAATCAACAATGGAAGAAATCAAGAAATTGTCACTCTGTTGCGTATGGTAGAATTTAAGTATTAGAGGGCCATTGTCACGCTATTTGGCAACTTTATAAAAAGCTAGAAGGTGTCTTCGCATCAATTGAATTCCAAAACTAATGATCTGGTTTTGTTATTGAAGACTATTTGAAGGTACTGTAACTGTTTCCTGTCGCCTGTCGCTACGGATGGCATGGATGGAAATGGATTGAAACTTGAAAAAAGTGGCCAATTTTTTCGAGTTTTGATGCTACGTGTTCCAAAAATCCTCAAGCAATTTATTATGGTTAGCCCTCTCTGATAAAATTCATTTGATATCTTCGTCGTAGCTTTACAGAAGCATTTTGTTTATGATTAAAGCCTCAGAGTAATGACTTTTTTTACGCGACACTGCTCCTTTCAAGCCAGAAAAACTCAGAGAAGTCGTAATAAAAAGACGAATTTCAGAATTGGATAAGAATGAAATTGAATCTTACCAAAGCTATGAGCGCTGTGTAAAGTGAGCTCCCGCACAATTTTAATGCTGAAAAAGGACCACTTTAGAAGGAAATCTCTTGAGCACTCCTTGTAAGTTTTGCCTGTCTTCTCCACTTGCTGAAATGAGAGAAAAAGTGAAACACATCAGAAATTTATCAAGTGTTGTTCACCGTTAACTAAAGGCCATTAAGAATACTGTGTAATCTTTACTGCCGGCTTTATGCACATTTGATCTCTACGAGCATGTGTACATTCAGTGCCTATCTTCTCATTTGGGAGATTATTCTATGAGATCATTTGGTATTCTGTACTGGTGCGCGCTCTTTTAGACATAATAAATATATCTCTTTATTTTAGTGTCTCTGATTTTTAGCAATGCCGTTCTAATTGGGGACACTATAGATCGAGAAGTAAGTGTTGCAGATAGGACCAAAACCCCGTTAAAAATCCCAACTGGTTTAAATTCAAACTCTCTTTAGACTTTGATGTACTTGCCTTTAAAACACAGCGGTTGACCAGATTCGAGGCCCACTCGGCGTATTGATCAATGGTTGCCTGCTGATCGAGCAGCTGCGTAAACTCTTTATAGTCTGGAAACGAAACAATATTACCCAATTAAATTCTACTTTCAATGTGCTAAACCGCTATATTCAACCATGATCAATCATAAATTCACTCATGCAACGTACGTCAAAAATAGGACAAACTGGCTTAGCCTGTTCACTTACGCTCATTCACTAGTTCGTAGTCCTCCTCCACCGACTGGCTGAAGGTCCACAAAGCCTGACGGGCAATTCCTTCAAAGTCAATTTGTTTCCAGTCGTTCAGCATTTGGGAAACAGGCTCTGCGCTGTGTAATACGGTTCGGGCGGCCTGAGAACGAAAGAGAAATCATAACATTTAGACCTAAATATTGAAAAGTGAACAAAATTTTACTCATTTGTAGTATTTAATTTGAAGTATTCCGGCGTGTTAACACCGCTGATCTTCGCAAAGGGATTATAGACGTGAAGAGATATATCTGGGATTCATTAGTTTTCATTCATTAAGGATTGAAGTAGTGTTTTAAATCAAATAAGTAAGGTTTCATTCTGCAGTCATACCTGAGCGAGGTGTGTTAGAGAGGTTTGCCTTCGCAGTGAATGGGAGAAACTCTTGGCAACTGAAAAATGAAATGAAGTCAACATTAGCCATAAGTTTTTTGCTTGCATAGATACACACAGATCACTGGGATGAAAAAAAAAACCATTTACACTCTAATAATGTCATTCTTGGCTCTAACCTGCCAGTTTCTTCTTCTGTAATGGTTCCGGTAAATGAGATAATGATTCCGTCAGCCACTCATCAAGTTGCTGTGCAAACTGACGAATTGCTTGAGTCAAACTGCAACGATACGAGTCAGAACTGGGTTAATACAAGTTAATTACCAGTCTCTAGTTAAACCTATCATTAAACTATTTCACTGATACTTAAAGAAGCACAGCCACGGTTAAACGGTTTGAAAAGTTTAGCCCAAATTTTTCAAATTTCGTTATTTGTAATCCGTGTTAATCTTCTCCATCCTTAACCATCCCGGTTCCTTTATGGTTTATTGTTATCTCTTTGGTGTTTTTCTATCTTTTTAAAGTATTATTTTTAGGTTTCCTTCAATTTATTGGTACTTTTGCCGATGGTCAAAATAACTCACCATACCAAGTCAGTAAGATTTCTCGAATTTTGTTAGAGGCATATCTATTTCTCAAGTTGAATTCATGATGCATAAGCTAACGGATAAAAACAGCCTTGTAGATTTGACCAAAAGAGCATCGTCTTTTTTGCGGGAAAAGCATAAGAAAATCACTTTATGAAAATGGCAGCGAGTCGCAACCCCCGAGGGATAACCTGCGATCAGGCGTCCCTTATATTTTTTGTCGCGGCGGGAAGGTACGCCTGATACAATTACTGGACTATTTGTCTGCCGCCCCCTAATTAATCATTCATTCCGGATAACCAAGCAGAATTACCGTAAGTCTTGCGTGTTGTCGACGGATCAGATCGAAATCCACCAATCACAGCCATTTGTGTGACCTTCTGACCTTCTTTACGTCATGCTAGCGGGCTGTGATTGGTGGATTTCGATCCGATCTGTCGATAACATGTATGATTGACAGAAATTTTGGAAACGTTTCCGCGGGTGTTTTGTTTTCCAAAGTCGTGTATCAACGAAAACGGTGGTAATACTAATCCCGTCGGTAGCACCGCCAAAACATCTCTCCCATGGCATGCGATTCTATGAATGCATTCTATTTGTTCATCATTGAGAGTTTTGTGAACAAAAGTCTCAAGAGAAGCATTTAAAGCTGATAAAAACTCGTTCTCTTCACTCGCCTCATCAGACGTCGTGATGGAATTCATCAGCACGCGGGATTTTTTACAGGAAATCACACCGCCACAAAGGTAACCAATCATGGCTCAGTTCTAAGTACCTTTTTGTTTCTTGACCAATCAGAGAAAAGTCCAGATTCTGGACTAGCAACAGACAAATAGTCAAGTAATAGCCCTTTTCACGGTTAGCTTTTCTCATTAGCATTACAATTAAATCTAGCATGTATGAGAAGCAATTTCGGGCTATTTTGTAGTTTTAGCCCGAAATTGCCTCGCATCCACGTTGGATTACATTGTAATGCAAATAAGGAAAATTAACCGTGAAAAGGGCTATTGTATCAGGCGTACCTTTCCGCCGTGATAAAAAATGTAAGGGACGCCTGATCGCAGGTTACCCGAGGGAAAAAGGATGGCGACTGGCACATTTACCCATAGTTCTTAGCGCACGAAAATCTTAACAACGTTCTTAAAAACGCACAGAAGCATTATAAAATCTTCAAACTCGGGCTACTTAGTGTCGCTAGTACAAAGACAAATATTGTAAAAATTTGGCTTTATTTGTACTTTGTAGGCTGTGTTAGTTTCGCAAGGCATTGTAGTAAACTATACAGCCGCCATCCTTTTCCCTAGAACAGCAGCTCCGATTGTGAAAGTAAAAAAGGGTTAAGGTGTTTTTTTGTTTTTTAAAGCAACTGTCCGCCATTCTCAGGATAAGGATAAGAAATCCCTGTTTCTGTGTTATGACCCACACTCATTACTAGCGGTATGACATACCTCGCTGGGAGAGGCTGAAGGGTTCCTGGAATTAAAACTCCGCTGATTGCTTTGTACAGGATGACGTCACATTGACCAATCAGCTCCACGACCTCGCTAGAACCCAGGACTTCCAACATATGGCTGGGCATTCCTTGCCAGAAGTGAACTAAAAAGTTCTGAACCTGAAAAATGTTAACAATCGAATCAAATCAGACACCATTTTTTTACGTCGAAAATTTATTGACGCCCTAGGGGATAAATCATTCGATATCAGTGACGTAACGTACCTCTCCAAAGTTTGCTCGTAAGATGGTGTCCAGTATCCTCTGGCAGTGAGCTCGATACATGATAAGAAATGTCTTTACCTGTGCAAAAGGTAAGCTTGTATTAGTTTTTAGCGCATCATTTAACCTCAGTCACCATTCACCCGTAAAAAGAAAATTACTAGTACTAGTACTAAAAGAAGATTTGAATTGGCTTGAGTACAAGGAGTCCTTGAATACGCGTTCTTATAATTTCTAAATTAATGCAGGTCTTAAAAGGTTCTATCGTTGTTTGTTTCTGTCGCAACAGGCTTCTCTCACCTTTTCGTTTGGCACATCGTCAGGTAAGTTCAGTTTGCTGGGCTTAGGAAAGTCAGGCAATAGAGTTCCTCCAGGTGCCGCTGTGACACATGAATTGGTCCCGTGACTTGTTTTATGTAGAGAGTGTCCTTGGGTCCTCTCGTCTGCGTCGGTCTTACTGTACGATTGACTGAAACTAGCATAACACACATATTTCATTTTTAAGTTTGTGAGCAAAAGCCATGATTAGTGACCATTCAACTGAAAGCTATTAAGTAGTACTTTCATGTGGTGCTGTTTATTTGGCTGTACAAGGTGGTTCTAACTTTAAAATCTGTGAATGAAATACTAGTGTGTGACCATTCAAATAAAAGCTATTGAGCAGTACTTTCACGTGGCACCGTTTATTATGCTGTACAAGGTGGTTCTAACTTGTAAATTTGTGAGGCTCTAGTGTCTGACTATATTAAGAAAAAAAGTGATTTAAATTTATTCATTTTATGTTGACAGTACTCTTAGAGCTCTATGTTGTTTACAGATATTTCTGCCGTATTGTTTGTTATGCTGAACAGATCCCCTTCGTCACAGTTATATTAGTTAAAAGCGTATAAGAAACAACTTACCCAGTGTTGCTTTGCCTCGCTGCATTACAGACAGTGTCATGATAAGGCGAAGTTGATTTTATTGTGATCCCATAGTAGTGATACCTTGGAATAAAAGGACATTCATTAGTAATAAAATATAGCTGAATTAATTTTTTAAGAGGTCCTGGACAAAGCGATTTTCATTTGAGCGTCGAAAAGTAATTGGTTTTGTGCTCGCTACGCTTTGCGATTGGCGCCAAAATCTCGCGCCAATTTTTCATCCAATCAGAAATAAAAACTAAAAAAAATCGTAACTCGTTCGCACGCGTTTTCCCGCGTAATTACCTCCATTCTTGATTGGTTCACTCGCGATTGTCTATGTCTTGTGATTGGCTAGAGTGATTTCTTTGTTTTGACTTAGGCTGCATTCATTATGTATCCTACAGGGGGGGCAGAGGATTTTAGGGGGGGATCTCAAATTTTCAGAGCAAAAAAAGGGGGGATATGAAAATTGTTTAAATATCTCCGGGGGGATGCTTATTTTTTGTAAGATTCTGTCTATCTTTTCTTGGGAGGGGGGGAGGGGGGAGGGGGGGTATTAATTTTTCGGCTGATTGCTTGGGGGGTTCTGAAAATTTGTATGGACCTTGGGGGGGGATATAAAAAAACGAGCCGCTGAAAAAAAAATCCTCTGCCCCCCCCTGTAGGATACATAATGAATGCAGCCTTAACGACACCAAATTGAAAGGCCCAGTGTCAAACTGATAATTGACAACTTCTTATCAACAACTGAGAAAAAAAAGCCTCAAAATATTTCTTTCTAAAACTTTTGTTCGACTTCAGAAAAAGATGAAAGCAGAAAACAGATCTTTCGAAGTTAGAAACGACATTATCGTATCATTGCGAGACTGGGGACGGTTATTTCCAGTCCCCCTCTAGCATTAATAAACGTTTTTCAATTATACTATTATACGCTCAAATATTTCTCCTCATGCCGAGATAAATCTTCTTGAGAGCATTTTATAATAGAAGCATGGGAAACTGAGTTGTTGAAATTATTTAAAGATAAAGATAAGAAGTGCCAGACAGGTGAGCAAGGCTTAATTAAAGACGTACTTCTTCCTACAGAGGTTCATATTTCGACTAAGAAAAATTTCAGTGGAATCCCAATTTCTCGAACCCTCATTTTTCCACTGTAACTTTTACCCACGATGTCTTTAAAGGGGCATTGTCTCGCTATTTGGCAACTTTATAAAAAGCTAGAAGGTGCCTTCACATCAATTCAATTCCAAAACTGATGATCTAGTTTTGTTATCGAAGACCCATTTGAAGGTACTGAAACTGTTTCCTGTCGTCTGTCGCTTCGGTTGGCATGGATGGAAATGGATCGAAATTTGAAAAAATTGGCCAATTTTGTCAAGTTTTGATGCCACGAGTTCCAAAAATCCTCAAGAAATTTATTATGGTTAGCCCTCTCTGATAAAATTCATTTGATATCTTCGTCATAGCTTTACAGAAGCTTTTGTTTATGATTAAAGCCTCAGAGTAATGACTTTTTTTACTCGACAGTGATCCTTTTAAGCCAGAAAAACTCACAGAATTGACCGCAGAATGTCACCGCTTTAGCTGTCCGATTTTACGAGTACATAAGTTCTTCAATTAACTTCGTACAAATGGTGCAATCATGCAGTGTACGAAAGATCGTGAAAAGCAAATAATTTGATTTCCTAACTGAGCTCTTTTGAGTTACGATTCCGCTCTTCCAATCCTCCCTCGCGCCAGCTGCTTTGATAACTCGCAGCTGGCAAACGAGTCCAAACTTCCAATTGCAATTTCCTAATACTGGTTCTATTTTTACATTAGTTTGAACCCGTAATTTCCGCCTATAATATTGTTTCTCCGTTGTATTCATATTCATGAATTTTTGAATTGTTTGCTCAATTAACATTTTCAATGCCTTGTTTTGTTTTTACGTATATACCAGCAGAATTTTCGTTTCGATGCCTCGTCACGTATTATTTATAATTATATTTTGTTTTGTTACTACGCCTTAATCATTAAGTCTGAGAAATTCTTTTATTTTGCACATAACGTGTTCCGCCTTTTGTTCAAAGTGTAATTTCCTTCCCGCTACTACGGTAACGCTGCTCACATCTTGAACTTGAACTTCTCCGGAACTTAAACTCTTGAACTTAAAATTGCTACACTATCCTCGAAAACAAAAGGTATACCTTGGACCTTAAATTAAGCATTACAGCATTTGCCCTTCACAGATCACCTGTTTGATACTCTTGTTTCAGTGCGGTTTCTTTGTTTTTGTCAGTCGTTTCAAAATCATTAGCATTTCTCAAAGCAACATTTTATCCTGAAAGAACTACTGTCATTGATCTCGCAAAGAAAATGAAACAATTCAAACGCAGTTGAAGAAATTCTAGTAATCTCTGACCGCAGCTTTCAGCGAAAGACTATTTGTTTAGTAAATACTAATTATATTTTTAGCATTGATTTTTTTGCGTCATCGAGCGCGTAATTTTTTGTCGCAATTTTTCCTCTTAGTTTGGCATCAGTTGATTTTTAAAGTTTAACAAAAGAGTGACGTTATAGGTGTGGGTTTCTGGAATTCTAAGAACTCATTCATTCAGGCGAAAACAATGACTGGAACAAGTGTAACCATGTGTTTGTTGAAAGAGTGCCGGGCACGAAAAATATATAGGGTCCCCTGAATTTCAACATGACTAGATAAATAAATAAGATAACAATAATCTGGTTTAAACTCTTACTTACCGTTTAATATGTGTTGTTAGGTCTATATATTATTTGATATTTCAAGCTAAGAACATAACAGAAATTTGTGATTTACGATAGAATAGAATACATTCTTGAATCCATACGTGTTCATACTAAATGCTCGCATATTTTTTTCCAGCACAAGAATACTTACTTTGACTGCCCACGAGTTCCCAGCCTTCTGGTTTTCAAATTAGGGAAGGTATGACGAATTATCTAAAGAAAGAAAAACTGATTTCATTGGATTTTCTTTTCTTATCCGAGTAAACCCGGGCTATTTTTCTCTGATACTCCCGGTTTGACCAACCCATATCAGGCGGGACGGAAACATCAATACATTTCTGTTTCAAAACAGGCTGTTTTTGAGTTAACTAATTCAGTGTTTTGTTTCAATTGTCGTGGGAATGCTTAGCGATTGCTGGGTAGCCCATTAATGAATCAATATAGAGGTAATATCGTCCCGAGCTCATGTTAAAGGATTGGCTGGTAACGTAAGATATTCCATGCAGTAAATTCAGATATCGAAGCAATTGCACTTTGGGGGTTTTTATTTCAAGAATATTTCATGTACCTTGCCAAAGCTAGCCGCATTCACTGGAGCGAGGTTGTTCTTTTCACAGAAGTCCAAGTAATGAGAATACAAAGCGCTCCGAGGTAAACTTACACCCTCAGAGACTTCGTAATTTTCATTTAACCTACAAATGAAACTAACTGTAAGTAAGATCATATCAAGTCTAACATAAAACAAAAAGGCTAAATTCTTAACACAAAGAGAATCATACATTATTTGGTTAATTTCACCGGCAACCAACTGCCACTCAGACCATGCATAGCTTTTAATAGAAGGGACTGAAGTTTGCCTTACTTGAGCTAACCTCAGAAAATACAGATAAGTGAGAAATTTGCAATTATGATAGATGAAGTCAGTTTTACAAAAAGAGGAAGTTGCAGTGAAAAAGGCGAATTTAAATCATGTGTTTGTCAACATAATACAAGAAAAGATTTATTTGATTTTTTGTTTACGTGCCAAAACATAGCCTACGTTTAAAAATGTTTATCAGCGCATGGAAGAGATAGTTTGCTTCAGTGGTTTCTAGTACTGCACACCTTTTATTTACAAGACGATTTCTGTAAGACTCTTATGACAATTACTTGAGAGTTTAATGGACTTTTGACAAAGTATTGCTTTAGTAACTGGTTTTTGACAGTGATGTTTCACATCGGGCTAAGTTGACATAGCACAAAAACGGCAGGTTATCGTAGTTAATATTCTCTCGATCTGTCACATGCGAGTGAAATATGAACTTAAGTTATTAACCTGTTACTGGTACTCCGGGGTTTTTCAAGTTATCACTGAGTTGCGATCTACCTTGGCGATCGCCCAATATCAGCTAGCTAACTTTTTCATACTGAAAGAAATTTTCTTCCAAGAGTCATGGCAAATTTAAGCGTATTGGTTTCCTTATTACGACAGTA
>JAHPZR010030376.1:0-7500 GCA_019787425.1 Platygyra sinensis | reverse complement strand
ACGCTGCTGAGTAAATAAAGCCATGCCATCAAGCCATCAAGCTTTCTGATGATGGTGTTTGGTAAGCTAAATTTGAAAATTTTTCAAAAATTCAGGTTTTGAGTCCTTTTCGAATTCTAACAACGGTACTATGTAAAAGAAGGGTCATTGAGTTGTGTGATACCGAAATAGTTTTGATATTTGTTTTAGTTTTCTCATACGAGTCGCAAATACGAAGCACATTTTTCAGTGGTTCGAGGGCTTCTCCGAGGGTGAAAATTAAAAAATGGCTTTTCTTGAAAAATATAAATCCAAACAAACTGAAAGTTGTATTTTCTTAAATAGTTTCCAGAGGGCTTTCTTGTGAAAAAGTTTGAGTGAATTGCATTTTGCACACCTATCCGTAGTATTTATAGAAAGTCACTCTTCAGTATTTTAAGTAGAATTATCGAGCAAGCATTCGTATTGTTAGTATTGCGAGTGATCGTATTTTTTTATATTGGAAGTATATGTATTAGTTTTGTACATAGTTAATGGATGGATGTTTAGTAATTAGTGTAAGTAGCTGTGCGAGTATTATAACGAGTGTGTGTAACCATGCATATAATAAAAAATAACAATAATCCCCTGCATAAAGAAAGAAAGAAAGAAAAGTAGGGCAACAAACCGCTTTCCACAGGGCTCATGAATATTGCGATCGGAAGGAACCGAAACAATTTACAAAACACCTGTATATATGCCAGACTCTAAACAAATGATCTAATGTTTCGTTTAGTAACCGTAAAGTGCTATTGGCTGTTATTGAGCTTATCGTTGTTCTAGGCTATTCCGCCATAGGCAAGTCAGTTATTCTGCTCGTAAATTAACTGCTTACAACTTCAGGTAGTTCTCGCTACAAGGCGTTGCAAGATAATACAGATAGACAGGTTGTTACCATGGTTATTGCACTTTCACTAACTGCTAACTGTTGGCTTTTTATGGTTACGAATATTGGCAAATTCTCCCCTCACATAACTGACCCAAGTTTTAAGTTCTGATTTAAAGAGACACCTGTTTATTTTAACTGGAATTTTCTTAGTTAAAATGTAAGAACGATCTCTGGCTAAAATGATTAAAACTACGAGCTTTCGACTGCTTGAAGTGCAGTCTTTCACGAGTAAGATGAATGATAAGTAAGCGATGAGAAAATTTGAATAAAAGCGGGAATTGCGAAATAATAAAAATGTACATAATTGTGAATGTTTGTTGAAAAGAATGTTGCATTGCCAGGTAACGGGCTAGGATTGTTATCTGCGTTAGGTGTCACTCTGGTATGCCACGCTTCTAATGTTTTTGTGGTTGCTATTTGCTATAATAGATACTCCAAAATATGATGAGACAATTCGTGACAAATAAACAGGTACAAGCAGATAAAGTATAAGCAGGTAAGACTTTACTAAGATCGGTTGGTACTTTACATACATAATTTAAGTGTCTCACTATATTTTGGAGTATCCATTCTAGTCACAACTGTTCTAAAAGTGCCTTTGTCAATAATTGACGCGCTTTCAAAATCAATGGCGTGGTTGTTGGACCAGGCGTGATTAGCAATTCTAGAACCTTTGGCCGCAATAAGCCAACTAGAAAACTATTTAAAAAAGCACTTTACCAGTTTTATTTTGCCTCAGTATTGACAATTCCAGCATTATATCTTTATTTACTATGCGTTTACCTTTTCCTTCTCAAGTCTACTTTTTATCCTAAGACAAATGTAGTTAATTAAAGGGCATATAATTAGTTTACTATATTTTGCCCTTTTCCACTTCTTCTTTCACTGTACGTATTTTACCTAACATTTTTGTATTCTTGTATGTAAAATGGAAGTGGAAAATGAATAAAAAAAAAAACCTTTGGCCGCAGTTTTAGTGATCTCAAATGTTCTTTTTTCGGGGTATTAAAAGCTCTGCCGGTTTCCCAATATAGCACCACGAACAATTTGCATAGGGAATTTTATATACGACGTTAGTCTGCGATTCTATCGAAGGTCGGAATTTCGGAGCTGGGAACTGTTGTTGTAGAGTGGTAAATTGTTGTGTTTACAACCATGACATCGTGTTTTTTTGAGGACACATGTCAAAGGTTCGTTACTCCTTTGATGTAAGGCCAAAGGTTCTAGAATTGCTAATCACGGCTGGTCCAACAACCATGCCATTTGATTTTGAAAACGCGGCAAATATTGACCAAGGCACTTTTAGAACCAGAAAAAACATTAGAAGGGTGGCCATCCCAGACTGACACCTAACGCAGATAACAATTCTTGCCGTTACTTGGGCAATACAGTCTTTTTAACAAACATTCATAATTATTTACATTTTTTATTTTTTGCAGTTGACGCTTTTTTATTCAAATTTTCTCATCGCTTTCTAATCATTCATTTTACCCGTCCGAAAACTGCAGTTCAGGCAGTCGAAAACTCATAGTTTTTTAATCATTTTAGCCAGAGATCGTTTTAAATTTTAACCATGTTTCATCCTGGCTGCGGCCCTTCGATATTTTTTATGGAATTTTCTTGCTTATTGGTCCGTCATTACTAGCTTTAAAATCTTAAGAGAGCTGGCTCGAAGAGAAAATGACGTCAAAGACTTACTAGTTTAAGTAGCTAAGACAGTTTTTGATACTTCTATTTCATTTACCTTTTCCTCTAAAACCCGCTATTGAGTCTCAGTAAACTCTAGGGAGCCAGCTCCCTATAGTTTTACCATTGCACGTACGCTGATGACGAAAGCTCAAGTAATCTGCGCGCGCTCAAAGGAAAACATTGGTGTTTTTAAATTTTTATGACGTCAACATGAGCACAAAAAGCAAAACTGACAGTAAATTTTCTCGCGTTTCCTCCGGTGAATTTTTTTAAAATTTGGCGGAGTTGTAACCACATACATTTCCTATAAAATACCTTATTTTTGTTAAAATCTGTCCGAGCTAATCTAATATATTTAGAAAAATGACAAATTACAGAATATTGGAAAAACCGTCTGAACAACCTTGACTTTTACCGATTCAAAATGTTAGGCAATATCATTTCCATGATGTGGCAAAGCATGAAAAAATTTCACCGAAGGAAAGTGTAGATATTAAGGAGTTTAGGTCAAAATGAGGAATATATCTGCCTGTCATTAGATGAGATGTTGCCATCGTAACGGCCTTAACGACAACCAAAAAATAAGCCTTATTTCAACAGTATCCATACTGGTTAATTTCTACAGGGAAAACTTTAAGATAAATTAACTAAGTTTCCTTTTCTAACTCGCGCTCTATAGCGGAGGGTGTTTCGAAAATACTTAGGGAGCCACCTTAAGGTGGCTTACTACAGTTTTTCAGAGACTTAGTAGCGCGCGCTACGATAGCCTGCCATACGTCAGTATTTGTCGTGAGTGCAAAAATGACGCAAGTAACCTGAAGAAGTAACGAAAACCACTCTGCAGTTTAGCGCTTAAAAGGCATCAAATCTCTTGGCATATGTAGCGATAGTTTCAAACTCCGTTCAAACATGTATTCAAGCCTAGGGCCACACAAAAAGATGTGGCAAAAAAGTTTGATAAACGTCCGATAAAAGAACTCTAATTTACTCTTGCTTTCTCGCATGGGATACATGGTGTCCACATGAGTGCACGCCAGGAGCCATAATCAGGGACGGAGACCGCAAGTCTTAGGATGCGCCCGGACCCATGATATGGGACAATTTTTCTTTTTTTAGAACAAATTGCACCATCCTGACGTCATTTATCCGCGCTGATCCACGCACGAGTCTTGGGCTCTCGCGTGGATGTTGTCACGTTGTGTGATGAATTGGTGAAAGTTGCGAGATTCTATTGCGATTTTTCACAGCGATGGGAATAAGGCAGAGAAGAACCAGGGCTCTTCTATGTACCGGTACTTTTATGCTCTGATTTCATGAAAAAGGTTTGTTTTTCAGAGTGGAGAATTTCGGCTTTAATTTTGTGCTGTGAATAAAATGTATAAAATCCCCTCGCCGGCTTGTTATACGCGTAAACTTTTGTCTCTGTTTTGTAGAGAAAAGTTCTGTAAGAAAACTGTTTAATCCGGTATGGAGTTAATTTGTGAGTTTGCCAAACAATGCTTAATCATAACCAATTAACAAATGTAAACGTCATAGCGTGTACTATTGAGTTATGGTGCACGCGGGAGGTTGCTAAGCACGAAAGAAGCGTAAGAGTCCACGAGGCGATAGCCGAGTGCGACTCTAGCTTCTTGAGTGCTTAGCAAACCTCCCAAGTGCATCCATAACTCAATAGTACACGCTATGGCGTTTACCATTTGTTTTATAACATAACATTCAGACAGAAGTCAACAGAAGTCTTTAAGAGTCCATACCACGCTGCTCGCGTCAATGTGTCACGCAATGCCTTTTTCAGCTCGCGCTCTGAAGAAAAATATTTTCTTTGACGTTGATATTGTGGTAAAAAAACAGATCGAAATGTGGTTTATCGTGGTCTGTACTCTTGCCGACAACGATTACGTGTCATTGCTCGTTTCCCAAGCATTTTTTTCGTATTGTTTCTGCATATTAAGCGAGTTTGTAAAAGTTTTTGAAAGAAGGTCTGACGCGTACAAGCAGCTCATTTGCATAATGCAGCGCGTGCACTTTCAAGTCCGAGTAGACAAATATTTATTTCGCTATCTTTGATATTGTGGTAAAAAACGAATTGAATGTGGTTTAGCGTAGTCTGTACTCTTATCGACAACGATACGTGTCATAACAGTGGTCAAAATGTTGTGGACTCACGAGGCCCGCAACAAATTAAGCTAGATCACAAAGCGCGCGCTTTGCTTCATTTATTGAGTACGTCAGCAGCATACACCCATGGGCAAATAGTAGATGGCGAATTAGCCAATCAGAGCGCGCGCTTTGCCTAAGTTATGTTATAAAACCTGTTTTTGATAGTTTCTTATTGTTTCTGCTCGTACTGGGCGAGTTTGCATTAGTTTTTGAAAGGCAGGTCTGACGCGTACGAGTAGTTCATTTGCATAGTGCAGCGCGTGCACTTTTCAAGTCCGAGTCGGTGTTTTCAGCTTGTGAACAAATCTTAAAAATGATATGTTTCTTTGTCTTATTTGTGCGTCCACCAAAAGGGCTACTAATATGTCTGTTTCTTTCACATGGAGAAAAGGAGTTTTGACTCAATCGAAATCTTTATTCGAGTGATTAAAATTGTCAACTTTTCTGTTATTTCCGCTGTATTCACATATTTTCAGCTAAGCTTTTAATATGTTCTCAAACATTAATCAACCCTAAACATATTCAAAAACTAGAGATACTATATGAGTTCGATCATAACGTTTTCACACCAAAAGTGTGAAGTCCAATTTGTCATGTTTTTATTAGCTGTGCAAAACACGCATCGGCGGGCGCTCTTATTCATCGACAACAGACAATTTTTTGGATTCTTACACAAACAAAACTAAGCAGCATCTATGGAGATAAACCTATCGTCACTTATTGGGCCTAAACGCTGCTATATCCAAACATATCCAACTAGTTTTATTTTGTTATTGGAAAAGCTGTTAATCTTCTTTCATATGTGAAATTTAGATTGGAGTAATGTGAAGTTCTTGTAAAAGGAGCAGCGGAACTCAACTTGATCAGCGATATAAAACGGGACATACCTAAATTCGATACTGTCTTCACTCAAACTGGAGCAACTTACGGCGAAACTACTTATGCAAAATTCCAACAGCCATAAAGGCGTTGAGTTGTGGGTCAAAAGCAAAAAACGATTTCGGATGCACATTTCGCCTACGCGACATCCGCGAAAATCCTCGCAGCAATGTACGCGCGTATGCCGCAGGCGATGGCGCAATTTGTTCTAAAATAGATTGTCCCATATCATGGAAGCCACCCCAATACTAGAAATGGCGCGCGCTTACGGTCTCCGTCCCTGATTATGGCTCCTGCGCGCGCTCAAATAAAGGGGCATGCGCCAATTCAATTCTCATCAAGGTTGTAAAAACCTGTCTTTGATCGAGGATAGCTAGAAAACCTACCGTACAACCTATGATGAAATTTTCACAGTTGATTTGTTGGGGTGAATCACGTTTAGAGCCAAATTTTTTAAAAAAATCTGAAGACAGATTTTGAAGCTATTTTTGATTTCACATTCTCTTAGTTTGCAAAAAATCTGTCTTACAGATTTTTATTTTACTTTGCATGAATGTTAAATCAGACCCAATTTCTTATTCCTGAAATTTTGAGGTGGGGTCGTACGGTACTACCGTATGACCCCCCTCAAATTTCAGGTATTTTGAGAAAAACGTGACTTAACCTGTTAGTGCCCTGTCTCTCATTGGGTACTCGGTCGCTCATTTTGGCCATTTGTCGACGTTTAATTGTACACATTTCATATAGAATGACTAAGCACATAGAAAGACTTAAGCAAACAGTAAATAGTGAAGGGAAAAACAGCTTGAAACCTTTTTCAAAAGAGTTAAAAGTTGTGCTCTTATACTCCATCAAAACTGTAGTAAGCCACCTTAAGAATGCAATGCGTGTGTATGCGGCTGAATTAATAGACTATGCAGCACCGGAGTTTTGGGCTTTCAGACTTTTAAATCGTGTTTTGCATGTATAATAAATTGCGTTTACACGCTGAAATCTTAAGCTAGTGAGTAAATGACGTCAATTTCTCTAGATCCAATCCTCTGAGGTCTAATCGGTCAGTTTTAAACGTGAGTAATGGCGGACCGTGATATCCAAAACTTACAGTCAAAATAAACAGCCTTAAGATAAAACTCAAAGCTCAAAACTTGGCTAGTAAGGTGTTAAGCGAACTTGCTTTTCAAAATCTGAAGGAAACGCTGAGGAAAGAAAGGTACTTAAGTTTACCTGTAAAGCTCCACTTGATTTCCGTCTTGACTTATCTGGCCCTTCTACTTCCCTTTCGAACCTTTCTTTCCCTCTTTTTGGCATACCCGAATCGGTAGTATACTGATAGCATTTTTAGTGCCATCTCACTTTTACCATACGTTCGTCAGCTGAAAGAGTTTTCAAAATTGACCACAACTCTGCGAGTTTCCAGGAGTTTCGCATTCCGTGCTTCGTCTATTCATCAGTCGAACCAAATAGCTTATCGGGAGACGTCGAGGTTTCAGCGAGATCATCTGCAGATCCATTTTGACAATACACAAAATGAAATCGGGGGATCCGCCTCCAACTAACTTTTCCATGTCATCACTGTCGGCATCACTACATTCTCTGTCAGTAAGATGGCGGCTTTCTGGTCTAATGATAATTACCGCTGACCTAAGACTTGGGTTGCTCGAGCCCAGTCTCTGCACCAACAAAGCACCACTAGCACCACAGGCAAATATTAATTATCGGATTGAAACAAAAACTAACATTGTTATACTAGAGAAACGCGAAAATTTCTGACAAGCTTAAATTAAATGTGCGTACAGTAATAATTCAAGGGTCATTTACACCAAATTAAAGAGCCTTCGCACTTATCTAGTAATTTGCTCCTATAC
>JAHPZR010030375.1:0-17832 GCA_019787425.1 Platygyra sinensis | reverse complement strand
GCATGAGAAAGATTAATCCTCTGACTTAAGAAAGGCGTATAAATCCACCGCCGAGTGTTTAGAGGAGCAGGTGTTAGTGGTATTAGTCAACAGAGTGGAATGTCTGTTTTTTTTTTTTTTTTGTTTTTTTTTTTTTTTTTGGAAAAAGTTTGAAAAAATATGACTTGCGTTTTCAATAGTAGCGCAAATTGTTTAAAAATCGGTGGTTATTTGATTGGTCGAGGAACATGAGGTTGCCATGGCACCTGCCTTTCCGACCGGGTGTGTTTTAGGAACTTCGAAGTGCTCCTGTTTAATAGTGAAAGAACTGACAGTTCAATGTTTTTAAGATTTTTTAATAAAAAAGTAGTTTACTTAAGGTAACCTCTATAATCATAAAAAAAAAAAAAAAAACTTTCTCTTTAAATGGTTTTCAGAAAAACCGGCGGCGGACAAGAAAAGAAAGAAAAGTCCACCGGTTATGCAACAGGTTTTAATAAAGTGTAATTCCGCTCACTTGCACCGCAGCCATGCAAATTGGTGGGGAGTGACAACACAACGTCTTTACAGTACAGAAAAGACGTTGAGTTGACACTCCCCACCAATTTGCATGGCTGCGGTGCAAGTGAGCGGAATTACACTTTATAAAAACCTGTTGCATAACCGGTGGACTTTTCTTTCTTTTCTTGTCCGCCGCCGGTTTTTCTGAAAACCATTTAAAGAGAAAGTTTTTTTTTTTTTTTTTATGATTATAGAGGTTACCTTAAGTAAACTACTTTTTTATTAAAAACTTAAAAACATTGAACTGTCAGTTCTTCACTATAAACAGGACATTTCGAAGTTCATAAAACACACCGGTCGAAAGGCAGGTGCCATGGCAACCTCATGTTCCTCGACCAATCAAATAACCACCGTTAAACATTTGCGTACTATTGAAAACGCAAGTACTATGTTTCAAACTTTTCAAACAAAACAGACATTCCCTCTGTTGACTAATACCACTACACCTGCCTCAAACACTCGGCGGTGGATTTATAGCCTTCTTAAGTCAGAGGATTATCTTCTTCAATGCTTAAGGTAAGCGCTTTTTTTAACAAGAACACCTCTTATATGAAACTAAAACTGGGACAAGTGCTGCAAATCAAAAGCTATTTAAACGAAGAAAAGATGGTGTAATCATAATCGAGCACTGATATCGTTTTATATTGATATTCAGTTCAGCATCCCACAGCGTGCAAGAGTATGTGCTTTGAACAGACTAGAAATCCCGAAAGTTTTGTGCAGTATTTAGAATAAAAAGCAAGAAAAATAGTTCAAGACTTAAACATGCACCGAGAGGCAAAACATTGTGATCTCTCACGTGAAAACGTTTGCTAACGGCTAGCCGCTCGTAAGCCGTTCAGCAGCCACTCAAACGAGATGGAGGATAGGCTGTTCGAACGGCTCCTGATACATCGGACGTCTTCATCATGCACCAGTTCAGAAAATATCGCCATCCCTTCGGATGGCTTGAGCTATCGGTGTATAAAAACTATTGTCATCCGTTCGAAAGGCTCGCTGCAGCTAACCGTTCAAAACGATCGGCAACTTTGCGAACTGCTGTCGTAATCGATTCGTGCAAAAAAAAAACAAAAAAAAACACATCAGCCGTTCAAGCTAGTGCAAGCTGTTCCAAAAACATTATTCAACCTTCTGCTTAGCTACTAAGCTGAAGTGTGGAAGTGTGTTTTCGAGTTCAAAACAAACGTAACGTTAATCTAATTTAAGCCACGTTCGTTGGCATTCAGTTATAATTGTTCACCAGACATAAAGAAAAAAAAACCTTTTTCGTGACAAAGAATAATCTTGCTCCAGAGAAAAAAGGGAGAAATTCCCTTTATAGCGGCTGAAGTCGATAGCCAAACTGTCGTACTTTTTCTCTAGGTTTACCGTTCTCTCGTCTATCAATGAAGAGCAGGATAACTATTTTTGCACGGATTTGACATCAGATAAGAAAGCAGTGACGTCATCTACGTATTGAACAATTTTACATTTATCTGATTCTAATTTTAACTACTCGTTGCTAGGTCGAATTACAACAGCTAATATCTCTCCACCAATTGTATATTAAATAATGGATTGTTCTCGGCAGTTTTGATCTAATCAGAGGCGTGAGGAAATAGAGCCTTTAACTCAATATTTATTCATAAGTGGATATATTGCTTACAAGTAAGGGACCGACCATTAGAAAAGTGATGGGGGGGGGGGGGGGGGGAGGGGAAAAAAACCAAAAAAAAAATTCATGCAAGGGAAATTGCCAGAAAAAAAATTCGTGCAAAGAAGAAGGTAAGAAAAAAATTCATGCAGAAGGAAGGTCCAGGTCCGGTTGCTATGGCGTGACGTCATTTATCTGTTAGGTTGCTGTCATCGCAAGAATTTTGCGGTTCTATTGTGGTTTGCGATAATTGCTTTCAATAAAAGAAACTGTGTACTATACGTAACCTGGTAATTTTCAGATATGATCTGGCCGCATAATTTGATTTTTTATAATACATTTTCACAACGTTAACGCGAGATTATTGTTCGCTTACACATAATAGAGACTTCGACTTCCAATGAACCCGTCATCGGTCATTGAAAACGGGCACAAAACGAGACTTGCCTCCCGAATTAGAAGATATGGTGTTTCTCCTGACGCATTTGTGCGAAATCGATCCAGTTTTCAGTCGAATTTTCCTCGTGGAGTTAAAGAAGGCGCGCTTGTTTTCCTTTCGCGGGAAGAACAACAAAGAAGCTGCCCCTGGATCTACGTTTGGATTTGTTGTTGCGGCAAACCATTAAACAGTTGTTGAAAACCAAACAAAACCGACAACCGCGATTAGCTTGTACATGAATTCAACCACCTGAGAACGACAGAGAGAACCAAAAAGTGTCTTCAGCTAGCGCTAGCCGTGACCAACCTCGTAGAGCATCGAATCAAGACAACAAGACGAAGGTACCAAGTTATATCATTAGATTAATCTTTCATTTGTATGATAATTAACTTACACGGATTGTCATGCTTTTAGATAGTATGGGGACTAGACAGGTACTAAAAATCACTGTTTTCATTTGTGAGTTAGACCCTATACTGAGTCCATCGTACAATAGTTTTCTGAAAGACAATTATTTCGGATACATAGAAAATCCGTATAGGTACATATTATAAATGCTCTCTGGTTTGCCCACGCAAACGTCCACGTAGAATTGACGTTGCCGAGGGTTAGAGGATATTTTCGGGTTCACCCAGGCTGAAGTCCATGCAACACAGTTGCTGATGAGTGCTTCAAGATATGTAACAAAATCGTCAAAGTTATTTTTCCGACGTGCGTGACGTACATTATAGGAACATGTTACATATCCTTTCAGCTTCACCCAGGCTGAAGTTCACGAGTAATTCGAGATATGCAGCAAAATCGTGATAGAGATTTTTCCGTCGTGCGTGACATTATAGGAACATGTTACATATCCTTTCTGGTTCACCCAGGCTGAAGTCCATGCAATACAGTTGCTGAGTGCTTTGGGATATGTAACAAAATCGTCAAAGTGTTTTTCCGTCGTGCGTTGCATTATAGGAACATGCAGTGGTAGGTTCTGGTTCACCCAGTCTCAGTACAGTTGTTGAGTGCTTCTGGATATGTAACAAACTCGTGATAGTGATTTTTCGGTCGTGTAGTTTCCAGAATCGCTTCGCATTACTTGAAAACAGTAAGATTATGAGCTCGTGATTTCTATCACGCATAGTAATCGTGAGCGTAACCACTTGAGAGGTTTTTGAAAACCTCGTTGCAATAATTTTTGAGAATTTCTGACTGCATAACACAGCATAACATAAACTGATTTTCAAGGTGTCTGGACACATGACGCGTTTTGTGGAACACAAACGATCACTGCCAGGGATATGATTACACTGGAATGTTACAAACCACATGTATCCCGTGGAGATGTAGAACTAAAAGTTCTTCATCTCCACGGGATCCAAGGTCTGTTTTTGGTTGCAAAGAACGTCTGGCTCGTTGTGCTACAACATACACTGTTACTGTATTGTAATGGAAATAATAAAATAAATTTGTAATAAATTAATATTAGAATCTGGTATCTTTGTAAATATTATATGCTATAAAATTCGTTATGCTCAGAATAAAAATTAGAGGATGAGTCTTATCCCCTTGAACAGGAGCCCGTGCCTTGAATAAGAATTCTATAATACAATGCAAAAGTCATTCACACGTAGTAGTAAGTGTTAACCACATAAACAGCAACATTAACACTGCCACTGGTACTTTAAAAAAAAAAAGAACCACAAAGTGTGGTTTTCATTGGCAGGCAGACTATCTTCGCTCTAGGACATACTCGTCTGAGCAAAACTGCTAAGGTTTACGTGTCGCTATCGTAAAACCACAAAGGAGAAGTCTGTGTTGGCCTGTCTATTACTTTTCAAAAAGGTAAATCGTTCAAAGACACTCGCCAGAACAAAACTTTAGAGGCTTACGTGCCGCTATCGTAAAACCACATAGGAGAGTTTGTGATGGCCTGTCTATTAACTTTTCAAAAAGGTAAATCGCTCAAAGACAAACTCGCCAGAACAAAACATTAGAGGCTTACGTGCCACTACCGTAAAACCACACAGGGGAGTTTGTGTTGGGCTGTCTATGACCTTTTCAAAAAGCAATATTTGTCTGAAAAAAAAATTCGCGCAGAGGGTTTCGCCAGAAAAAAAAAATTCCTGCACAAGCCGTGAGCGAAAAAAAAAAAAATTCGTGCAAGCTGAAAATTCCCCTCCCCCCCCCCCCCCATCACTTTTCTAATGGTCCGTCCCTAAAAGTGTTTTGACGCCATCTAAGAAGACTATGACCCAAAAGCCAAGATTTCCTACCCATCTGCACCATCCAAATTCTACCCTTGAAATGCTTTTTCGAAACTCAATAAAACTAGAAGTAATTCCCGGGCCCGGATGGACCTATTATGAGTGTATTTCCATCACATCTAGATTAGGTCCTTGCAGCTTCCCCTTTATGTGAGCCCATATTCGGTCAAAAGTGGTTTGAGTTCATGACTGGTGATCAAGAAATTTGATCGCTGGGGGGAGTTTATCGATTCACGGTGGTCGGCCCCTGGCTAGGGCTTTCTTCCTTTCCTTTCCAAAAACTAAGAGTTCTCAGGTGGGAGGTAAAATCCATCGAAGTCAACGAAAACTTGGCAGGGCAAGTAGGTTGATACATGACCTTTATATCTGGTGTTTGTATCATCCCATGTGACTGCTGATTGTGCATCATTAATATCAGGTCCCCGGTAGCGTGGTCAATTTTTCAAGGACGCACAAACGTAAGTAACACTGCGCGAAAAAATACTGTTGCTTCTTTGTTTCTTGCTCGAAACTCGTTGTGTGAAATACCAAGCAAAGGAGCAAAAGCGGCTAGCCGTTATTTTGAAACCAAACTTGGCGCTAAACAAAACACTCTGATTAGGTATTTAGTTAATGTTACAGTTCAAAATAAAATCTTGTTACGTTGTTGTTGCTGTGGAATCCTCGAGCATGCCGCCTCAGCGGGCTCAATTGTTTCTGTTTTATAGTACCAGTTCTGCATTTATATAAAGCAAAAAAGAGCGAGACGGGTTTTTTTTGAACCAAGCCCGAACACTGGGTTAATTTATCCTGTTTCAACACATTTGTGTGTTCTTTAGTGGCTACGCAGCACAAACATTCTCACATGTACCCTACTTTCTCCTTCGCCGGCGATTCACCCACCCAAAATCGTCCCCGACTGTCTTTGTACCGACCCTCGTAGTTCAGTCGGCAGACAGAGTAACGGGAGACTCTAATCCGGAGGTCATTGGGTTCCGATCCCACCCGAAGGTCAAAAAGATTTTTTTTTCCGTTACCTCGTGTGATTCCCTCATTCCCTTTACTAGGGGGCTTACGCCCAGTGCGTTCATTCATGCGTTTAATTAGCCACTTTAATTTACAATTCAGAGTTAATTATCTGTTTCACCATTTTGCGTTCTTAGTACTACGCGGCACAACATTTCATATCGTTTCATAATGGGTAATGCCACATTTCTTAGAAACCAAAAAACATATCGACGCAAACAATTATTGACCTGCTTCACACTTTTTATCCCAAAAATGACGAATGGACGAGGACACGATTCCCAAAACCTGGGCGGAGTCATAGATAAGATCAGGGTTAAATGCCTGGTTGGACAACAATGGATTTGGCAAACCAATAGCATGGTAAATGGAGTGGAAAGAAAACCTCAGACTGTTCTCAATCCTACCCTAGTCTCTTTCTGGCGGCATGTTTGTTCCTTGTTGTCGACGGTAACAAATCAGCTTGTAACCAGTCTCATTATTAGTGTTCCCGGGCAGCAGTAGTCGCCGTGGTGTAAACGGTCGAGCCCAACTCATGGATATCCTCCATTAGTGTACACCGCCAACGAATCCGAAACACTCCAACATTGGCGTACTCCGGAAACCATTTACGGAAGCCGTTTAAAATTTCCTCTAGTGTAAACACCCGCATCTGAATTTGATTATCCCCAGACCGTTCTTTATAAGCAGCGCAACACCTCTGGCACTTGTGCCCAGGCGGAAAACCTAGTATTTTACGGCGCCCATTCTTTTATCCACAGGCCCTCTCGTTCTTAATTACTCGAGTGCTCTTCTTGTACGAATATACAAATCAGCTTTTTGTTTTCCTACACCAGTGAAAAGACTGGCTCGACCGATGGTTTTTTGAAATAACTAAAGCCCCATTGCATTTTTAAATGGCTAATAATTAGACCATTTCCGAGTTCCGTATTGTGCCTCTGTTCAAAGCGAGGCTAAATGCGAAACCATTCTTGATTTGCATGAAAATTTAAACTGCATGCAGAACTCATTTTCATAAGTATGGTTCGCACTTGAATCGTTTTTGAAACAGAGGCACAAGAGGACACTCAGAAATGGCGGAGGAGTGTTGTTTTCTTAAGAATATCAAATCAGCTTTAGCTCGACGTGTCTTTTGTAAAACTAAAGACCTCTCACTTTAAAGATAAAAATTCGTGCTGTCAGGCTTCAGAATAGAGTTATGAATTTTATGAAGTTTGTTGTAGATAGTTTCTCTTTGCATATTATGAACAAGTGCATCATTTCATTAAAAACAGTACAATTGACCCATTCCTGTAGTCTGTGGTAGCATAACTGCACCCAAATAGTCCTTATAATTTCCTAAAGACTTACATCGACGAAAGTGTTATACGCAAAAAAACTTGCCAATCAATTCCAAAAGTAGTGCGGTTGCTAGTTGCTCCGGCACAAGCATATAAACAATCATATTTAAACGCGAGTATATACAGATAGACATAGAAGAAATAAACAAAAACACAAAACACACAGAAACACGTAAGTAAACGAAAAACGCACTTACCATCCTGGGAGACCAAACTCAACGCCGAGCCGGGATCGCCTTAGCATTGGATGCTAAATATAGTAACAAAGGAAAAAAGAGAGAGAGAGAAAGAGACAATAGTTCTTAACTGAGTACAAAACCACACCAGAATGTTATAACATCAAACAAAATCAGCTAGTTTTAGCAATGAATACCACCAGTCGGCAGTTTAATTAATGATTAAGGCTTTGTCGAAAGTTTTCTCCAATGTAATATTTATCGTTCGGGCTGATGACCACGGCTATATATGCAATTCCCACTCTCCGGCGTTCTGTTGTTTGATTTAGATCAAATGATTACTTCTTACTTGCACTTATCATAACATGCGGACTCGAACATTCGAAGGTCGACGACAAATGCGTTTTTCGCTCGCCGTCAATCACATGCTCGGTGGTTCCTCCAGCTTTACGACTACTGTCGAGCACTGTTTAGCTGTCTGAACGTGCCACACCGATGTGATTACCACGCACGCTCGGGCGGTAGTCGGAAGCCTGGGAGGAGCCGCACGAACATTTGATTTGACGGTAGGCGCCGACAACATATTTGTCGGTTTTGAGATCTTGAATTTTAAGAGTCCGCATGTTATTTGAAAGGCGCAGTAATCTGGCCTTTTCCTTTGACCAATTGTATGAGAACCTCCGGATAATATTACGGAATGAAAGATTGATTTGATAATCATAGGAGGCACTTTCTTTCAAGGCGAGTGGCGATACGGCCTAATCAGAATCAGTATCTGTGTATCGCAGGACGATACACATTTTATTTTCCCCTCAAGCCTCTAAACGGGTTCGCGAAACCTAAATCCTGGGGAATTTGATTGGCTAATCTTGCGACACTTGACACGGTCCAGCTTTTTACGATAACGGCCCACGGGCCAGATTTTTTTCCTGCTGCCTCAAGTTCGCCCTCCCCTAAAAGTATCAGCGGTAATCGTGTAATTCTTTTGCCTTCTTTACAATATCCCTCGACGGTTAAGTCAACGAAAGTTTACCTCTGTTCTCTTTAAAATGGCAAGGGAAAGTCACTGTAAGTAAATTCAGTTAAGTGTTTTGGAAGTTGTGAGGGTTTTGCTTGGTTGTCTATAGCTTGGCGCTGTAAATGGCGCTCTTAATCCTGCTGTGTTTTCACCTCACCGTAAGAATATGAGTGAATAGGGGACTTTACGATACGCTCTACGGCGGGCATGTCTACTACGCGCTACTTTCGGGCCGTCGAGGGTAGACTCTAGGTCTTGTGACAACTCCGTTCCCTCCGCTGTACACGGCAACCGGTGTCGGGGTGTTCTAGCATTTTACGTGTCTCTTACAAAAAATGTGATAACCTTCGACTTTAATTCTACTTTCATCTGACAAAGGCTTGATCAATGAAAATGATACCTTCTCTTGTGTCGATCTTACCTCTCCCAAAACTTAGATTACCTCTCAGCTACCTTTAGAACCGCTGTAATTTCCAACACAAAACAAAAAAAAAAGGCCTTAACACAGATTTAAAAGTTCAATTTCCAGCACGGTAGCGTGTTCGTACAATGTGATAAGTCCGAAAATACAAAGCTTTCAATTCTAATAAAATACAGTTTTGAACAGCTCAGCTTAGTAGATACAAAAGCTTTCTTATCTGGGGCTCTTCGGACCGGTCAATAAATTATGACTGTCGCTTACGATAGGTGTTAAATTCGTTCAAATTTTCTCCGACAAATGGCAAAGAAACAGTCACGATCTTCGAACGGATTTTATGACTGAGTACTTTAACTTCGAACTTGACTGTTCAAAAGAGTGAAAAAAAGAGTTGAAATAAGAAGTAAACAGCAGGCTTATACTCACGTTGTGAAAAGTACGTGAAAACTAGGCACTTTCCCGTAGTAGAAAAGCAAGACCACGGCGGGAAAATCCGTAGTGGAACACGCGACATGACGTCACCAGAAGTGGTCCTTCACTATTTGCCGCCCGTACTACAGCCTCAACGTACCATATCTTAAAGTCCCTAATTTCAGTCTAGTTTACCTCTCTGATCGTTGCTGTATTCAGGAGAATTTCTGTAGAATGCACTTAAACGAATTTCTTGCTTTCTGCTATTCAATTTACGGGTAGAGGGGAAAAAGTCTGATTTCAAGTGGATTTCAGTTAAAAAAAGTCGACGACTGGACAGACAGAAAATTGTTTTGGAGTTTTAAAATTTCAAACTTCGCCACGGAAGTTCCCCACACCGGAAAGAAAACAATTTTGGAGAACGTTAACTGGTTTAAAATAAAGTGCAAAAACTAAACAAAAAGTAGTTCAAAAAATTATCTATATGTTCTTTAATACATCGTCTTTATTTGTTCTACTATCTGAATTATTCCCTCGTTGCAAAGATTTTGCACGAATCGTTAGTAGACGGCGCGAAAGCCGAATTCAAGACATTCAATGACAAGAGTGTGCGTAAACAAAACCCATTACTAATCTGTTTTAACACAAATTACTACAGGAAAAAAAAAATATGTTATGTACCAAGCTAGGTCGGTCCGATGGGAAAAAAAACTGTGACCCTTGGTCTTGAGTAACGCCCTCGGCACTTCGGCCACCGGGCCGTATCAAGACCTCGGGCACAGTTTTTTTCCATCACGGACCTCCCGCCCGGTAAATAACATATATGTATTGTTCTTGGCTTTGGCTCGTTATCTGTCGAAGCACATTCTTTTAACATTCGTGCGGTGTGTGCACACATAACCTTGAAAATCATATGATTGTGAAAGAGATTTTCCGATAGAAGGAGGACGTCCAGAGAATCGCATTCCTTTTCCACTCCTAACGTACCCCCACATAACAACATTATTTCTCTTCGAAACGATTCGCAAGATCGTCAATTGCTGGCCGGGTTTTCAGTGTCACGCTATTCAAAATAGAGCTAAAATAAACAGTGAAAACCGGTTCACATAGATTAAAGTCCAGAATCTGGGAAAAGAAAGAAGGTAATTAAGATGCAAAGACTCTCGCCAAAGATATGCGGATAAATCTTTTATCCAGATTTATAAAGATTTTGTATGGAGGACGCCATGTCGATGCCCGTCTGGATGAGTCATCAACATGGCGGCCGGAAACCACCAGGGATACCTGATTTTGCTACAAAAGCGTAAACTTATCTCTCGAGGAACTCAAAAACACAAAACAATAAACAATAAATAATTACGCGAACATTATATTTATATTCAGTGGGACTCGAAAAATCAAATAATATAAATTAACAACACAAAAATAAAACAAGTTTATAAAACTCATTAAAGTTAGTTTATAGTGGTCATAAAGTTCTCATTCCTACTTTTATTTTCTACAATGTCAGGAGACATTCACGGACACAGTTATCAACTTTCGTTATGGATCTTAAGGGCTGGAACATCTTGTGGGAACTGTGTTTTGGATTATTAGCTGCACTGATCGTCGTTGGTAATTCTCTCACTATCTGGATATTTCTCAAGCAGAAATTTCGCAAACGTGCTCATTTCTGTTGGTAAGTTTGGCTGTTGCTGATCTGTTGGTTGGATTGCTCTCTGTTCCTCTTTTCATCGTGGTCAACTTAGATAGATCTGTATGGTGGAGTCGCTATGCTAGCGTTTATGTTGACATTTTCACCGGTCTCACTTCAGTCTTTACGCTAGCTGTTATTTCCTTGGAGAGGATGTACGCCGTCGGCTGGCCTCTTCGCCACAGAACTCTCCGCATGCGCGTTTACAAGTTTGCCATTGTCACACCGTGGATCTTGGCAGCAATCGTCACGTCCATGCGGGTGTTGTATGACAGCGGTTTCATAGGATTCATGGGTTTCGGTGTCGTCATTTCTGTGTCACCTGTGGCCCCTACATTAGTGATTTGTTTTGCGTACTGCGTCATCTGGTGGAAGCGAAAAAACACGGATGGACAACCAGAATCAGCAAATACAAAGAGAAACAAAACTGGCAAAGACTTTGTTTTTGGTCGCAGGAGCTTCGTTGTTAACTTGGCTTCCATTCCAAATAATAACTATTGTGGGATCTTTTGCATTCCATGTCGGAATTGGTCTACTTGGAATAATGTGTATTATCAAGCTCTTACAATTCAGCAACTCGCTCATAAATGTAATCATTTACCCTTTCAGAATTTCAGAATTTAAGGGTGCTCTGTTAAAAATGCTTCGAGGCTTTGTAACTGCATGTAGCCGTAAGACCAACAGGCGTAGGACTGAAGACGCGAATGAAACCGCCATTTAACACCATCTAGTCAGTTAACGATTATTCCATGAGCGCAGCCGAGTCGGCTATAATAATTTTATATCCAGCAAGCGGAAGTGGAAGAATTATTTTATTAAAAACGCGCCCATATTACAAGTAAAGTAAATTAATAATAAAAACTCCCCCAAAAATTACTCGTAGGTTTGCCATATTTGTAGACCATTATATAATTGCTCATAATGGGTAAGTCAATAAAAGCTCCTGAATTGCGTTATTCAATGATCCAGTTTTAAAGATTAATGATTTCAGAGTTGTAAAACTAAGTGATGCAACATTTTACAAGAAAATGTGTTTTATTATTTTAAATGTGTTTTTCTACTTTATTTTTTATTGTGAATCTTTAAAACTCTATATTTTACTAATTACTCTGGAATTTTTGTACTGTAAATATTGTAATATTACTAGGTAATTTTACTGTTGTTTTTTAGTTTAATAATAATATTATAATGCGCTTTTGAGTATTTTTATAGAAAAAGCGCAATATAAGTATTAAATATTATTATTATAAATATTATTATTATATTATGTAACACAATATAAAAATTCCTCGGATGTACAAAAGGATGGGTGAGAGGGGGGTAGAGGATGCTACCCCTTATGAAGGTAGATCTTGGAGAAAATGTTCGACTCGTCGTTTCGTTATGGCGTTTCGTCGTTTCATCGTTTCGTCATGTCGTTTCGTCGCTTCGTTATGGCGTTTCGTCGTTTCGGCATACCGATACCCTAGTCGACTCGTTGTTTTCTGAGTTCGATTCGGCGAATTGCCAGTTCGATTCTTGCGTCTGGTCTCGTTTGTCGTTTCATCGTTTCGTCGTTTCGTCATGTCGTTTCGTCGTTTCGTTATGGCATTTCGTCGTTTCGTTATGGCGTTTCGTCGTTTCGACTCGTCCACTCAGAGAGGCTATAATTCGACGCACATTACATGAAGTGCTTACCTAATTCCATGCACTTATACATAACGTATTTATTCATAATCTGCTCTGTAACGACTGAAAAAGGATTCTTTGTAAAGCTACGTACGGCACAGCAAAGAATTCTTGTTAAATCGAGTGAATGAGCTGTTTCATGAAAGTGAAAATTGAGATGGATATCTAGTTGCACACCATGACAGTGTTTGTATATTCTAACGAGTGCATTTTCGTTATTTAACATTCCCACTCAACTGGAGTGTTCATTGCAAAGAGCTCATCAAATGGTTGTTCTTGATGGTGATAACAACTGGTTACAAAGGCGGTTGTTCAACTAGACAGGATGAAGGGGTCTTCCCAGCATAAATATTCCTAGAGAACTCCAGGAACAATACCTTGAGAACAATTTTACACCTGAACAAATCGCTCGACTTTTCTGTGTGTCTTCCAAGACGATCAGAAGACGTATCATGGAATATCAACTGCACTCGAAAACATAGTTCCCTAACGGACGCAGAATTGAATGATGTTATGTAATTATTATTTCTTCCATTGTCGTATTTGGGATTCCAGTGCTTGCATTATAGTCATGTGTATACATGAGGCTGAATGTTATTTCCAGGAACTTACAAGGTGCAGGGTACGTACCCTTTTTCACAAACAAATTTCTAGGACTCGGATTGATTTTTCCACCACTCCCAAGATCTCAGTGTTAATTCTCCTTACTGCCTCCCATACATTTCATATTGTTAGTTGGGTTAAACAGACTTCCAGAACTTTCTAGCCGCAGTAAGGAGAATTAACACTGAGATCTTGGAAGTGGTGGAAAAATCAATCCGAGTCCTAGAAATTTGTTTCAGAAAAAGGGTACGTACCCTGCACCTTGTAAGCTCCTGGAAATAACATTCAGCCTCATGTATACACATGACTATTATGCAAGCACTGGAATCCCAAATACGACAATGGAAGAAATAATAATTACATAACATCATTCAATTCTGCGTCCGTTAGGGAACTATGTTTTTCGAGTGCAGTTGATATTCCATGATACGTCTTCTGTTCGTCTTGGAAGACACACAGAAAAGTCGAGCGATTTGTTCAGGTGTAAAATTGTTCTCAAGGTATTGTTCCTGGAGTTCTCTAGGAATATTTATGCTGGGAAGACCCCTTCATCCTGTCTTGTTGAACAACCGCCTTTGTAACCAGTTGTTATCACCATCAAGAACAACCATTTGATGAGCTCTTTGCAATGAACACTCCAATTGAGTGGGAATTTAAATAACGAAAATGCACTCGTTAGAATATACAAAACACTGTCATGGTGTGCAACTAGATATCCATCTCAATTTTCACTGTCATGAAACAGCTCATTCACTCGATGTAACACGAATTCTTTGCTGTGCCGTATGTAGCTTTACAAAGAATCCTTTTTCAGTCGTTACAGAGCAGATTATGAATAAATACGTTATGTATAAGTGCATGGAATTAGGTAAACACTTCATGTAATGTGCGTCGAATTATAGCCTCTCTGAGTGGACGAGTCGAAACGACGAAACGCCATAACGAAACGACGAAACGACATGACGAAACGACGAAAACGATGAAACGACAAACGAGACCAGCCGACGAATCAAACTGGCAATTCGCCGAATCGAACTCAGAAAACAACGAGTCGACTAGGAGTATCGGTGTGCCGAAACTACGAAACGCCATAACGAAGCGACGAAACGACATGACGAAACGATGAAACGACAAAACGCCATAACGAAACGACGAGTCGAACATTTTGTCCAAGATCTACCTTCATAACCCCTCCCTCCTCTCATATCGCTCTCCTTATGCCTAAGAGCGGTATTTTTATTAATGAGCTTTACTGGAAATATAGTGTATAAGCATGCTCTGGTTTATTGTTTCTACAATTTGCATTCCTTTTTCAAAATGCGCAAGCCTAGAAAATCTCGAATACTACTCACATATGGTGATATGGATCTTTTCGCCAATAGGCCACATTCATGTTCTTAAGTATTGGCAATGAACACTCATTTAGGGGAGTATAATTAAAAAGAAATAGATATCATTTACATTTGCCATGGTTTGCTTTCTCACTGGATTTGAGAAAAAAAGTATTTCGTACGCAATACTCTTGTGGGCGAGTTCACCTGCAAGAGATCTGGAGAAACGATAACTCGAAAAAGCAAGGGTAAACTTAAGTTGAGCTGAAAGACTTACCTTAGAAGGTGTAGTTGATAGTAAGGAATACTTTGCATGCCCGTTCATGATGCCAACTTAGGTTTGTTCTTCCAGCGAGGACTAGACCTATCATGTCAACTCGGTCTTCTATTGGCAATAAATTTGCATGTCTGCTGGCCACGGTACGTGAATGAAAATGCTCTATTGAAAGTCTTAATATGATTTGCGCCAGTTAGGCTAGGTATCATCAACTATAACGAACAATATAAAAAAAATACAATATTTATAACCTAAAGTACAAAAATACAAGAAGAAAACGAACCAAACAACTACCAGAGCTGAGCAACCGCTAAAAAAGCAAATGCGGTTTGCACGGAGGCTAGAAAAAACCTGCCACACACAAAAAAAAAAAAACTGTGGGGAAAAAATGTGCGGGAAGTAGGCGTAGGAGCCAAGGCTCAAGCTCCAAGCGATTAGAAGCCAAAAAAAAAGGCCTTACATGTAGAAAAATGAAATTAGAACAGCCAATCATACCAGACTGGATGCATGGTACCTGCAAAAGACAGAACTAAACAAAGAAAAATTAAACGAAACGAAAAGAAAGAACGCCGTTGGTTCTGAAGGCTAGATGACAACCACGTGTTATTCCTGGTCTTAAATACACCCACATCTATACCCATGACACCCCGGCCTGGCAGCCAGGTGCTTTTTGTATCTCGTGTCGTCAAAATAGTTATTTCGCCAGCTCCCTCGTCAGAAATAACATATTTCACCACTCCACAACAAATAATAGCACAGCATTGCTGAATCAAATAGGTTTATTTTGGGAGGGCTTGGCGAGAACCACCCCTACATAGAGTGACTAAGAATTGGGCAAAGACTTCGTGATAAATAGAAACTAAGAGCTTACATGGCTTAACTGAGGAATTTCAAGCAGAGTCTTTGGTCCAGGTCATTATCAACATATATGTCTTTGACTTGCAGTGCCGGACTTCTAGCGACCTCGTCTTGAAACACTGTCGCTGACACCACTGTTTGCTGCCATAGTCGCGCCACCCGAACGCAGAGTGTGCAGCCGTACTGGGAAGGGTCAGATCCAATGCTCTTCAAGTCCGCGCAAACGCTTGTCTTATAGTGCTGTAACTTATAGACATATCAGGAGCTTTCAACTTACAAGACTCCTTTCCCTTAGAAATTGGTCTAAAAATCAGATCCCTGGAATCTAATAGTCTTGGAGAGCTAACACCTGCAGATCCGATTTCCTCCTACTGTTGAAGTGAATAGACTCACGTTCTGGTTGTCTGAATATAAATACCAGACGGTCCTTGCGCTGGACAAATGTCCTGCAAAGCCGGGCCTCTCGAACAGAGAGAGTGTAGTCCGAACTTGGAAGGGTCAGCCCCAATGCTCTTCATGTTCCGCGTGAAAGCTTCTTTCACAGTGCTGCAACTAACAAGCTTATTAGGAGCTTTCAATTAACAAGAATCCTTTCCCTTAAAAATGGGTCTAAAAATCAGATCCCTGGAATCTGAAAGGCTTGGAGAGCTAATACCTGCAGATGCAATATCCTGCTACTGTTGAAAATAATAGGCCCAACGTTCTGGTTGTCTGAATACCAAATGAACCCTTGCGTTGGACAAACGCCTTGCAAAGGCCTCCAAGGCGAGGACAAACGGCCTTAAGTTCTCTTCAATTAGAGTTCTGCACTTTTTCCTCAGGAGACCGATTCTCATGAAAAAGCATTTCGGAGTCGGACTCGACAAACGCGCCACAGGCTGAATTGGAAGCATCGGCAAGACTAACTCGGGCCGGTAGCGATTGTATTCCCCCCGCCCAATAAACTCTGCCGTTGAGAAAGCTACACTGTTAGCTAGCCTAAAAGTTAATCTCCGAAATTAAAGTTAATGTTGTTAATCTCCGACAAGAAAACCTGGCTATCCCAGGAAAAAGCGGAATCCACAACTGAAAAGAGATGCCGATCATAACACTGGGTAACTGACCCCAGGCAAGAGGAAAGTGAAATGTTCTGGCCGTGGCCGCAACACTGGCGCCGCTTAAACGTGAACCTTGCCAAAAAGATTGTTGCGAAGACAATGCCAGCAAAGACGCGGTGCGTTCATCGGAGGCCTGAATTTTGAAGTGGTTTCAGAATCTTGGTCAATGAAGATAAAAAGAGCAGAAGAAAGGCCAAACGGGAGAACGCAAATTAAAATTGAAAGAATCTGAACCTCCCAGTGCCTAAATCCTAAGGAAATGCCAGGTATTTACGATGCTCTGGGAAAATTTCAATTATGATGTTAACCTGACTTTAGATCAAATTTAAATAAATGGTAGTCCTTGTCGAAAATCTGAGTGGTCACGGACAAGTCTGAGATTTGAACTCTTTCGCTTGTAGATGAAAGCGTTCACATGTCTTAGATCTAAAATCAGTCTTTGTTACCCGAACTGCGAGCAAAACAGACAGCAGATTAATAATATCGGGCGCGCAAAAAATTTCTTCGACAAGGTTAAGCTGGAGTAGGTCATTAACAGCTTCCGACACAAAAGCACTGTCAGCTACGCGCAGAGGCAATGTTAGCTTAGGATAAACATGTGGGAAGATGAAAATACGGAATCTTGTAACGCTAGATAATAACATTCAGATCAAACTGAGAAGCATCTAACGAACGCCAAAAATCAATGCATTTTTGAAGCCTTCCACGAACTGGGGGCTGTTCGGGAGTAACAATGCCAACCAAACATTGTTTATCTTTAAACGAGCTTAAAACTAGCGGCAAAAAACATTGCAAGAAACTGGATCAGAACTGAAATCAGGCTGACTATCGCCCAAAGCTTCCAAATTAAAATCATTTCAATCAAAAACAAGACAGGACTTCACCTCATAAATCTTACTCATCTAGTCACTGAACGTTGGGGAGCGGAACTTACAGTCCCCGAAAATGATCCCGTCCCCGAAATGATCCCCAACCCTGAAATGATCCCTTAATCGACCTCGAAATGATCCCCGCTTTTCTTCTTCTCGATCCCGAAATGATCCCAAGGAATTAGAGAATGGCAATTAAAATGG
>JAHPZR010030374.1:17500-29335 GCA_019787425.1 Platygyra sinensis | reverse complement strand
ACCAGCCGCTGTTTGGGAAAGGAGCCCGCGCTCCTCCCCGACCAGACACGAGAGAGCGGCGGAAATCGAGCTTAAGTGGGGACTTAATTTAATTTATTCAGTTTAATTTGAAATAAATTATCAATGATGATTTAAAAATAATGTACCTTTACACTCTTTGATTTTAATTTGAATGATGCTGTAATATTGCGTCAAGCCTTTTGCAACACACACATCTCCTGTATGACTCCTACCAGGGAAAACAAAAATGGAAGTCTAAATTTCAAATTGATTTAAACTGATGCCAGTCTTCATGTTTCTCAACACTGCAATGGCTTCTGCGTTGCTGTAGTTTTTGCATTGTGTTCCCTGTTATAATTTACATATGCAGAGCATCATAGCAAGAGAAGAGTAACTACACTGTACAGTCTCTTCTCAATAATTCGCACCCTTACTACATGTAGCTCAAACCTCGGGCTAACTCGAACTGAAATTGATTTCCCCTGGATTTCTGCCATACATTTATTGTAATTTTACCCTTGGTAACTCAAACCCTCAATAACTCTAATATTCCACTAACTCATATAAATTTTTGCTTTATAATTTTACCCTCAATGACTCAAACCATGTCTGTCAATACATGATGAGTCAAAACAAACAGAGTAGTGTAGCCCAAACACTAAATTTATTTTGAAGCAAACTGTGTGAAAAACCTGTACAGATTGATCACAGTTCCTGGACTTCTCCATGCTTCTTTCCTTTGCTATACATGTATTTTTCACATTACGTCGCATTCCGATTTTATACATGTATAGTGACTTAAGTTACAGATATATTGCTTTATTTTCACTCAATCACTCAATTCTGTGGTTAAATTTCATTAAAATGCACAAGTTGCATGAATTGAAAAACACTAAACACCGTTTTTTTCCCTTTTTTTCCAGTCATTTGTTCTCTGAACCCCTGATAACTCAACCTTTTTCAGTTTGCCTGGAAGCTCCGAGTTATCAGGAGTCAACGGTACAGGTAGTCTAAGGGAGTTTCCCAGTAAAACAAAAAATCTGCAAAAAATAAGAACATTGTGCATGCATGTTTGTACAGGTATGTATGAGAATATAAAGGGGACTTACGCATCAATAAAGACTTCGCTGATTTCTTTCAGGCTGTCAGAGTCTCCACCCATGACAACAATGTGATGAGGCATGTAGTTATCATCTTTGGAATCTACAGTCACAAAAAGTTGTCTAAAAAAGAAGTAAAAAAAAAACTATCATTCATAATAATATCATCTGAAAGTCAACAGGGAGTACATTTAGAACTACAAGGATACAGAGAGTAACTGAAGGGGTGCATGGAATAAAGCCCTGCTGTAAGTGACTTGGGTGACCTGGGTAGCCTGCAGGATTGAAATAACTTCCAGCAAGTTTTACACTTGAATGTGGCTTAAACTGTTGTCTAAAAGAAACTACAGTTCATGTACAGTAGCAATTATTACTAGTTGTTTTTAGACACGAATAAAAGCCACAATAAACTGCAAATATTTGTTCAGAGGTATTTCAATGCTGGTTACCTCAACGTTTTCCAAAAGTCAATTAGGGCTTTATTCCAAACACCCACTCAATAGGCCATGTTCGATGTATCAATATTCAAGTATGGCTCCCAGGCTTTTGGGTCAAAATTGAAAATGTTTCAATTTTCTTTTGTCCCTCAATTCCCAAAAGAGACTTAGATACAAAGAAAACAAATATAGACATTTGAGCTAAAAGCCTTGGAGCCATGTTAGAATATTGATATACTGTGTATCGAACGTGGCCTATTGACTCAAATACTGTGTTATGTATCATATTATCCATAGTGAGCCAGAACATTAGATTAGTACATGTACTACTTAACACTTGCACTTGGATAATGCAATGCAAGAGTTTTCATTGGCTTACCCATCATGGCTATACATGTACACTGTATTATCTCATAACCAATACGTGCTCATGGAATTAGTAATTAATTAAATGCAAGTTTTCATTACCTAATAACAGTGCCAGGTCTCATTGATAGTTTAATCCAATGTCTGCCTTGGCTGCCGTCAGTTTCCCAGTAAGTCTCTGGATCGCCGTCAGTCAGAGCATCTTTAGATTCTTCTTCCTTGGAATTTCAAATAAAGCAAATTCTAATTGTTCAATCTATTTCTTGCAAGAGATTTGAAATCCATTTGACACTTGAGTTTGTAATTGAAGAAAATAGTAAATTTGACAGCTATTCAAACTGCCTTTATTATCCAACTGCACTTCACAGAGTACAAATAACGCCCAAAACGAGTACAAATATCACGCGGTATTTGTACTCCAGAGGACCGGTTAGACCGGTTTCCTACCGTTGACCAATCAGTTAGCTGGATTTCCCACGCCAATTCCATTCCACTTGGCATACTTTTGTAGTGCATTCCCCATAAATTTCCGCGAAACATAACAATTTGGCGTGTTGGATAATAAATCTCTTATTAGATGTTTTGTTGTGTAGTATCGCTGAGAATTTTTACTCGTTGTTTGTATTTTGACTCGCCCTACGGGCTCGCCAAAATACGGCACAACTTGTAAAAATACTCAGCAATGCTACACAACAAAACGTCTAATAAGATATATATAATTTCCCACATGAGTTGATTTTGTAAACTTAAGGAAATTATGACACAAGAAATTTGCAATTGCACCTGTACATGTATGTAAAATTAGCAAGCAATTAAGGTACTGGAAAACGTTTCGCGGACGATTTTGGTGATTTTCAACGTCTTTTGAGAGGTAAATCACCTTGAAACAACACTTAAATTGTCGTAAAACTTAAGTAAGAAGTGAATATTTCCTTGTTCTTTCCTCAAATTTTACAATTTTGCCTGAATTATGCGGTTTTTGACGAATTATGCGAAAAGTTGCGATTTGAAGTCAATTATGTAAAATCGCAACATCGCAGAATATCAGAAGCCCTGTAAAGAAATTGAAAACATGTTCTCTGTGTTTCTATCCAGTGATAGAAATACTTGTGAAAGTTTGTGAGAACTTGAAAAAGCCATAGAAACACTCGCCTGCGACTCATGTTCTCACAGTATTTCTCATTCTCCCAAACTTCCACTTGTGTTTCTATACATGTAGCTCAATAGAAACACGCTACATAATTTTTTCTATTTCTTATTTTGTATATATTAATTTTATCTAGTTAGAAGTTGCCTTATTGTTTTCCTTATTAGCGACATTTCACAATGTTGATGTTTTGATGGATGGTGGTGCTCCACCCCCATTTGTCTTAACATCCGCCCTGCATTCAGCTTCCTCTTAGTTTCATACCTTACTTCTGGATCAGATTTCAAGTAGAAACTGCCAAGAATAATGAATTTCTCATGTTTTCCAAGTACCTTAATTGCTTGCTAATTTTACATACATGTACAGGTGCAATTGCAAATTTCTTGTGTCATAATTTCCTTAAGTTTACAAAATCAACTCATGTGGGAAATTATATATATCTTATTAGACGTTTTGTTGTGTAGCATTGCTGAGTATTTTTACAAGTTGTGCCGTATTTTGGCGAGCCCGTAGGGCGAGTCAAAATACAAAACAACGAGTAAAAATTCTCAGCGATACTACACAACAAAACATCTAATAAGAGATTTATTATCCAACACGCCAAATTGTTATGTTTCGCGGAAATTTATGGGGAATGCACTACAAAAGTATGCCAAGTGGAATGGAATTGGCGTGGGAAATCCAGCTAACTGATTGGTCAACGGTAGGAAACCGGTCTAACCGGTCCTCTGGAGTACAAATACCGCGTGATATTTGTACTCGTTTTGGGCGTTATTTGTACTCTGTGAAGTGCAGTTGGATAATAAAGGCAGTTTGAATAGCTGTCAAATTTACTATTTTCTTCAATTACAAACTCAAGTGTCAAATGGATTTCAAATCTCTTGCAAGAAATAGATTGAACAATTAGAATTTGCTTTATTTGAAATTCCAAGGAAGAAGAATCTAAAGATGCTCTGACTGACGGCGATCCAGAGACTTACTGGGAAACTGACGGCAGCCAAGGCAGACATTGGATTAAACTATCAATGAGACCTGGCACTGTTATTAGGTAATGAAAACTTGCATTTAATTAATTACTAATTCCATGAGCACGTATTGGTTATGAGATAATACAGTGTACATGTATAGCCATGATGGGTAAGCCAATGAAAACTCTTGCATTGCATTATCCAAGTGCAAGTGTTAAGTAGTACATGTACTAATCTAATGTTCTGGCTCACTATGGATAATATGATACATAACACAGTATTTGAGTCAATAGGCCACGTTCGATACACAGTATATCAATATTCTAACATGGCTCCAAGGCTTTTAGCTCAAATGTCTATATTTGTTTTCTTTGTATCTAAGTCTCTTTTGGGAATTGAGGGACAAAAGAAAATTGAAACATTTTCAATTTTGACCCAAAAGCCTGGGAGCCATACTTGAATATTGATACATCGAACATGGCCTATTGAGTGGGTGTTTGGAATAAAGCCCTAATTGACTTTTGGAAAACGTTGAGGTAACCAGCATTGAAATACCTCTGAACAAATATTTGCAGTTTATTGTGGCTTTTATTCGTGTCTAAAAACAACTAGTAATAATTGCTACTGTACATGAACTGTAGTTTCTTTTAGACAACAGTTTAAGCCACATTCAAGTGTAAAACTTGCTGGAAGTTATTTCAATCCTGCAGGCTACCCAGGTCACCCAAGTCACTTACAGCAGGGCTTTATTCCATGCACCCCTTCAGTTACTCTCTGTATCCTTGTAGTTCTAAATGTACTCCCTGTTGACTTTCAGATGATATTATTATGAATGATAGTTTTTTTTTTACTTCTTTTTTAGACAACTTTTTGTGACTGTAGATTCCAAAGATGATAACTACATGCCTCATCACATTGTTGTCATGGGTGGAGACTCTGACAGCCTGAAAGAAATCAGCGAAGTCTTTATTGATGCGTAAGTCCCCTTTATATTCTCATACATACCTGTACAAACATGCATGCACAATGTTCTTATTTTTTGCAGATTTTTTGTTTTACTGGGGAACTCCCTTTAGACTACCTGTACCGTTGACTCCTGATAACTCGGAGCTTCCAGGCAAACTGAAAAAGGTTTGAGTTATCAGGGGTTCAGAGAACAAATGACTGGAAAAAAAGGGAAAAAAACGGTGTTTAGTGTTTTTCAATTCATGCAACTTGTGCATTTTAATGAAATTTAACCACAGAATTGAGTGATTGAGTGAAAATAAAGCAATATATCTGTAA
This sequence comes from Platygyra sinensis, assembly GCA_019787425.1. Classification (NCBI taxonomy): domain Eukaryota; kingdom Metazoa; phylum Cnidaria; class Anthozoa; order Scleractinia; family Merulinidae; genus Platygyra; species Platygyra sinensis. The sequence goes on along the minus strand of JAHPZR010030374.1, from coordinate 24,033 downwards.
CTTAAGTCACTATACATGTATAAATCGGAATGCGACGTAATGTGAAAAATACATGTATAGCAAAGGAAAGAAGCATGGAGAAGTCCAGGAACTGTGATCAATCTGTACAGGTTTTTCACACAGTTGCTTCAAAATAAATTTAGTGTTTTGGGCTACACTACTCTGTTTGTTTTGACTCATCATGTATTGACAGACATGGTTTGAGTCATTGAGGGTAAAATTATAAAGCAAAAATTTATATGAGTTAGTGGAATATTAGAGTTATTGAGGGTTTGAGTTACCAAGGGTAAAATTACAATAAATGTATGGCAGAAATCCAGGGGAAATCAATTTCAGTTCGAGTTAGCCCGAGGTTTGAGCTACATGTAGTAAGGGTGCGAATTATTGAGAAGAGACTGTACAGTGTAGTTACTCTTCTCTTGCTATGATGCTCTGCATATGTAAATTATAACAGGGAACACAATGCAAAAACTACAGCAACGCAGAAGCCATTGCAGTGTTGAGAAACATGAAGACTGGCATCAGTTAAATCAATTTGAAATTTAGACTTCCATTTTTGTTTTCCCTGGTAGGAGTCATACAGGAGATGTGTGTGTTGCAAAAGGCTTGACGCAATATTACAGCATCATTCAAATTAAAATCAAAGAGTGTAAAGGTACATTATTTTTAAATCATCATTGATAATTTATTTCAAATTAAACTGAATAAATTAAATTAAGTCCCCACTTAAGCTCGATTTCCGCCGCTCTCTCGTGTCTGGTCGGGGAGGAGCGCGGGCTCCTTTCCCAAACAGCGGCTGGTAATCGAGCCTAGTCCCCACTGTACTTCAAAATTAGCATTCATAATTGTTTTATACTGGTTTATATACAGTGTATATGTTGGCATCATAACATGTGCTTACCCTTGAGTAGTATTTATTTAACTAATTAATGATGGAAATGTAATGAATAATGTGTTTTATTTTTGATGGCTTGTGTTTGTAGCTGATGTACATGTATTGTAATGCGTGTTCTAATTGATTAACTCTGAGGCATTTTTCTCCCGCAATGCCCATGGGCCAATCATGGCTCTCCAAAGACAAAGCAAAAAGCCATAATTATAACTAACAACTTACTACAGTACACTCAAGTGTTCAATCAGGGAAATCGCAAACCTCTGCCTTGCTATATTAACCTCGCTATCCCTTGGTCGATACAGCAAGATCTTGCTTTGAGATTTTGCCGTAAAGACCTGTTCATGAGTGGTTAGTATCATGATGACAAGGCTGCCATTTCGTGTCCACCAACTGGCTGTTATGACTTATTAGTCTGCAGCTGCAATTCCACATGTACAGCGAAAGGGTGAGTGGGTAACTCAAAATTTGAAATTCAATGGCCAAAATACAGTTAAAAAACACACAAGAGTCCCTCTTGCAAAATTTTGCAATGCCTGCATTTACATTTGTACAATGTACATGTACCGTTAATCTAAGGCAGTGTGTCCCAATCGCCGATTTACAACATGTACATGTACTTACTTAGTCTCCTCCGCAGCCGTTTTTTGGGATGTCACGCAACACTCCGTGACACCCCAAAAAAAAGGCTGCGGAGGAGACTAGTACTTACTGAGTGATAATTAAAATTGATTATTGACAGATGAAGGAATAGATACTCGCATCCATGGTATCAAGTTAATATCGGAGAGCGAAAAAGAGCCAGGACTTAACCAAGATTTGTTTTCCTCAAAAGAACTCATCAGGTATAATATGTGTGTATTGATTGACAAACCCCAGTAGTTGTGTTGTTGCAGTATGGCCAAATTCTCAAAACTAAAATTGAAAGATATTATGAGGAGCATGTCGTTTTTGGCCTCTGGTAAAAACGGGTAAAAGACTAATTTCTATATATTAAAATTCAGCCTAAAACAATATACCTCAGTAGAAGGCTCAGGGGAATAACTACAGAGTTTGTGGGGCTTAATTTGTTCCCCAGAGCCTACTGCTGAGGTCTATAATGAGGCTGAATTTAATACATCGCAATTGGTCTATTACATGATAAAATCCAATGTAAATGAGGCTCTGCGTCGCAAACCTCAGAATACCAGATCACCAGCCTATGTAATGTCTTTCTGAGGTTGCTTAAAGGGGCACTGTCACGGTATTTTAGCGTCATTTTACAATGCCGAAATATGTTCCTGCATCAATGGGAAGACAAAAATAATGATTCAGTTTTGTTACCTAGGACTTTATCACTACAATGAAACCATTTATTGCTGCCTACCACTTAGCATGGCAAGGATGGGAATGGATTGCAATTTGAAAAAAAACTAGCCAGTTTTTCAAATTCTAGAGCCATTCCTTGAAAAAATTGCCAGAAATTCATTATGGTTTGCTCTCTGAGCCACCATTCGTTTGATATGTTTCTGTTAGTCCATTTGAGCATTTTGGGAACGACTAAAGGTATCAGGTAAAGATTTCAGCAACGAATGAAGCTGAAAACAGCAAAACTCCTGTGACAGTGCTCCTTTAAGGCCTATTGTTGACACTAATTTTTGGGACATGTCATTGCCATTTCTTAAAAAGACATCGTGTGGTTATAAAAGAATGAGAGGAAAGAGGAAATAACATCACATAGAAGTAAGTGAGTTACAGTGTACTGACCAATTGATTTCAATACTATCACAGGTTTCCAAAATTAGATGGCGTAGATCCTGCCTTACTGTACAGAAGAGCACAAGCTTTGCTCAGGTAAAATGAAAGTCCTTTCAATACTAGTTTGAAAGGAGTTGCCATTGTATATAGGGGAATCCTTGTTTACAATATTTGCCTCATTAGCATAAGCAATTCAGTTTCTGTTTGAGCTACAAATAAATCACTTCTGAATATTGAAAGGTCATACTAGGATTAACTCCGCCAATGAATATGAGCCTAATGTATTAAATAGTTTTTGTGCAACACGGGTTCAAAAACTCAAAATTTTACAAAGAATGTATGAGCTCATTAACGCTTTTGCCACCCAGAAATTTTGCAGTTTTTGAAAGACAATTTCTCCCTCAATATTACACGCAAAGAGCTAAGAATTTCAGCATGTATTAAGTTTTACTAGCTCTTTAGCTGTCTGGAGTCAATTCATATCTGACATGTTTATTTCTTTGAGCAAAGCCGTATGCAAATGAGGAAAAATGTAAATAATGACGTCAGCATGAATCCCCCTATAGGTGCATGGGCTGTCCACGGACTACAAGTATTCATGTTGCACACTTTTACTAACACCTGAGGGATAAGTACTGTTTATCTTGACCAAAACCAACCCGTAACCCATAACCGGTAGCGTTAATTAACACTCTTTTTATGGCTGAGTATGCTTCATAGGCCCTTAATGTCGTGGGTGAACGTTGAATGTTGTTCATGCATCAGCGCACTCTTAAAGTAACAAAAGTACAGAGCTGTCTTCAGATGCCATTTGGTGCCCAAGATGCTAAGTCGTTAGCCGTTTGTAAGTCGTTTGTTAGCCGTTTGTAAGCCGTTTGTAAGCCGTTTGTAAGCCGTTTGTAAGCCGTTTATAAGCCGTTTGTTATACGTTTGTTAGCCGTTTGTAAGCCGTTTGTTATCCGTTTGTAAGCCGTTTGTTACCCGTTTGTAAGCCGTTTGTTAGCCGTCAGCGTTTGCAAGCGCTTTGTTAGCCGTTAACCGTTTTCAACCCGTTTGGTAACCGTTTGTCAGCCGTTTGTAAGCCGTTTGTAAGCCGTTTGTAAGCCGTTTGTTAGCCGTTTTAAGGGGTTTGTTAGCCGTTTGTAATCCGTTTGATAGCCGTTTGTCAGTCGTTTGCAAGCCGTTTGTTAGCCGTTTGTTAACCGTTTGTAAGCCGTTTGTTAGCCGTTTGTTAGCCGTCTGTTAGCCGTTTGTTAGCCGTTTGTATAAAGCCGTTTGTTAGCCGCTTGTTAGCCGTTTGTAAACCGTTTTAAAGCCATTTATAAGCCGTTTGTAAGCTGTTTGTAAGCCGCTTACTAGCCGTTTGTTAGCCGTTTGTAAGCCGTTTGTTAGCCGTGTGTGAGCCGTTTGTAAGCCGTTTGTTAGCCGTTTGTAAGCCGTTTGTAAGCCGTTTGTAAGCCGTTTGTTAGCCGTTTGTTAGCCCTTTCAGTGTTAGTTTGTTAGCCGTTTGTTAGCCGTTTGTAAGCCGTTTGTTGGCAGTTTGTTAGCCGTTTGTAAGCCGTTTGTTAGCCGTTTGTTTGCCGTTTGTTAGCCGTTTGTAAGCCGTTTGTTAGCCGTTTGTAAGCCGTTTGTTAGCCGTTTGGTAGCCGTTTGCAAGCCGTTTGTTAGCCGTTTGTAAGCCGTTTGTAAGCCGTTTGTCAAGCCGTTTGGTAGCCGTTTGTTAGCCGTTTGTATGCCGTTTGTTAGCCGTTTGTAAGCCGTTTGTTAGCCGTTTGTAAGCCGTTTGTTAGGCGTTTGTAAGCCGTTTGTAAGCCGTTTGTAAGCCGTTTGTTAGCCGTTTGTTAGCTGTCTGTAAGCCGTTTTTAAGCCGTTTGTTAGCCGTTTGTAAGCCGTTTTCTAGCCGTTTTTTAGCCGTTTGTTAGCCGTTGTAAGCCGTTTCTTAGCCGTTTGTAAGCCGTTTGTTAGCCGTTTGTTAGCCGTTGTAAGCCGTTTCTTAGCCGTTAGTAAGCCGTTTGTTAGTCGTTTTTTACGCGTTTGTAAGCCGTTTGTAAGCCGTTTGTTAGCCGTTTGTAAGCCGTTTTTTAGCCGGTAGTAAGTCGTTTGTTAGCCGTAAGTTTGCCGTATGTTTGCGTTTTGTTAATGTTACTTTAGCTGTTGGGTAGCCATTTATTAGGCGTTTGTTAATGGATATCCGTTAGTTTACTGTACGTTTTCGCGCGGGAGATCACATATTTTGTCTTTTTGAGTACAGTTATAAAAGAATGCTTTCATTCCTTTTTTTTTTCAGGTTTACTGAGCTTCTAGACAGTGTGTTGCATTATCTTCTTCCTTCTTGGAATTATTCAGCTGGGTCGTTTAAAGACTTGGAGGTAAAAGCAGAATGTAAAATTTACAATAAAACAGTTTTTTGTTTGAATACTTCAGTTTTCATCCAATGAGAGGTAAAACGAGAACCAATCTAGAATGGAAAGAGATTTACTGCTTGTCATTTCGCACTTCCCTGGACGCGAAATCGCGCAAATTTCAGTATAAATTATTTAACAGGTGTCTAGTAACAATTTTTTTTTAGCAAAATAGATATTATACCATCTCCGGGGTGTTCCTTTTGTGGTAAATTCGCGAATCCGTGGAAATTTTTTTTTTTTTGGAATTTCTTGTCTCTATTCTAAGAATTTCTGGGCTGAGGTTATAAACATGATGGCCTGATTATCAAGGAGTTAAGATAGAACACCTTTCTGACAAAGAGATACTGTTTGACATCCTGAGATGCGCGGACGAGTTATTTTTTAATCAGACGGCTTTGACAATTGCTAAACAGTATTTATATTCTCGTAGACGGAACAAATCTCTTCCTTGAATTAAAGTATTAATTGCAAAATTAAAATGACACACCAGCTTAAGACAAATGATCACAAAATGAAATAATAAATTAAAGGTTCACAACGTGAAATGGGGCAAGTACAAAAACAATTAGAATCAATAAATAATAAAATACAAATACAAAAAAAAATAATAATAATGAAGAATTTTACCCCGTTCACCCCCAACATGTTAAACATGTTTAAAAGTAGTTTAACCAAACAAGGTTAAAAATCAGTTTCTCATACTGTGTATATCCCACAACCTCACCAGGTGAAGATGTGTTTGATTAAATGAAGGTAGCTAGGTGGTTTGAATTTTGTCTTTTCAAAATGTTTGCAGTGTAACCGAAAAATTGGAGAAACCTAAACCCGATTAAGTTAAACTAGTTTAGTTTGTGTGAATGGGGTATCAGTTATATGCATTTTCCCCCATGCATTATATTCGTGATATGTAATTACTTTGATTGGTTAGCTCACTGTATTGTCTGTGTGATTGCTAGATTGATTACGTTGTTTAGGCTTTTTATGCCGCGCATTTGATAACGGCTCAGGATCAGCAAATGCCTTGAAAGTCCTTGAATTTGAAAATCACAATTCAAGACTTTGAAATTTTGTCAGCAAACATTGTGTCTTTGTGAAACCTTAAGTTTCAGCATACTTGTAGAACTAAAACAGATGTAGACCTGGACAAATCTGGCAGGCAGTTTGTGTCGCATTGTTATGATATTTTATTTGTTAGTAGATTTATTATTATTATCATCATCATCATCATCATCATCATCATCATCATCATCATCATCATCATCATCATCATCATCATCATTATTCTTATTGTCGTTGTCGTTGTCGTTGTCGTTGTCGTTGTCGTCGTCGTCGTCGTCGTCGCCGCCGCCGCCGCCGCCGCCGCCGCCGTCGTCGTCGTCGTCGTCGTCGTTGTCGTTATCATTATTATTATTAATTTTACTTTCGCTGTAAGTGTAAGAAATGATTATTAAAAAAGAAAATTAGCTCTTGGACGGAGTTCTTGAATAATTGAAATTATG